>JAVTVY010008630.1:0-44456 GCA_036873755.1 Hanleya hanleyi
AGTAAAAACAAAGAACATCGGAACATCAGCTTAAATGCCCACTACATGGTGGTCTTCAAAAACCCGAGAGATACCGCTCAACTGCTGCACCTGGCGAGACAGATGTATCCCGGCCGCACACCGTTTGCATTGGAAGCCTTTAAAGATGCCACAACCCCTCAGCACGGATATATGCTCTTCGACCTGAAGCAAACCACCCCCGACCACCTTCGACTACGGACCGGCATCTTTCCCGGAGAGACTCACCACGTGTACATGCAAAAATAATGTAAACACACCTACAGTGGCTCCCCCAGCTGGGGTGTGTGTGTTTGATGATGGGGATAATAAAAAAGAATGAATACCACAGCAGGATTGATTTTTGTCTCTGAAGTAGATAAAAAGAGCAGAATTGTGGGTTCTAGCATTAGTTGTACAGGATGTCTGCGCGAGTACGGAAGCACGCTCCTACGCTCCGTGTATTGAAGACGGCCCCACCCGAGTTGGTGCGAACCATTGTACGCGGTGCGGACCCTGCTCTCGTGTGCTGTCTGTGCGAGATTGGACTCAATATCTTAAAAGGCAACGTACCACTGACTCCGGCTCAGCAGACCAAGTTGACCAAGCATAAGACAGGTCTAAGAACCTTAGTCCAGAAGCGGGTGTCTCAAACACAAAAGAAAAAGGTGTTACAGAAAGGTGGATTTCTCGGGGCTATCTTAGCACCGTTGGCCGCTTCCGTGTTGGGTCCAGTATTGGGTGGACTCTTCGGCCGACAATGAACCACACGAAAAAAATGGTCCTCGTCGAACCTCGGCTCCTTCAAAACCTCCAATCGCCCTACCCTGTCCCACCTACGGTGAAGACGATAAACACCCTCGATGGAGAGATGCAACAGATCTTACAGAGACCGGGGTTAAGCGATAGTGAGAAAGTACAACGGTACAATGAAACGCTTCAGCGGTACATGACGTTCATGGACCAATACAAAACCCTCTCTGCTCCACCACCACCACCATCACGTGACAGACCGCCGACCTCAGCACCGTTCCAACAGCCGGGTGGGGTACCTTCCACAGCTCCACAGTGGGTGGAAGACGAAGTGCTGAAGAGTGTACCTGCCTCGTTCAAGAAACAAGCTGGCCTGGTATTACAACGGATGAAACAGAATCCTAACATGACTTGGAATGATAAAGGTGAACTCCTGGTACAGAATCAGGTGGTCCCCGCGACCCACATGACGGATTTAGTGAATGACCTGATGCGTCAACGCAGGACGCACACGGATCCTCGAGGATGGGAGGTCTTCGCTCAAGGCTTGAAAGACATGCATGTACCACAGCAATTGGTGGGCAACCCTCAGCGCTGGGCCTTTATGCAGAATGTGAGTACACCACCAGAACCTTGGGAACCGGAGTCACCTCCCAAATCACCACCACGGCGGGCGCCTACGTTTTCACCCCTTTTACCACGCCACCCCCTGCAACCACCAAGAGCTAAGTCACCGCGACCATCACGACGATTAGCGCCCAAGGGCTGGGAGAAGTATTAAAACCAACAGCAGCAGCAGGACAGCTCAGTCATCATGTTTTACCTCACCCTACCCAGTAACAGCTCGGCTGATGTGTTTCCTGACAACACCTTGACCAAGTACGTGACCCAGTTACCGCAACCGTTGCATTTACCTGGACGCTGGGAATGTGGACTCGTGGATATCCAATACCCTTACTCGTGGTACAACGTGCGAGCCAATGAAGTATGGTACGAGGTGACCTACGAAGGACAAGAAACTCGACTCAAACTACCCGAAGGTCAATACGATACCCCCAAGGAGTTCATGGGTGGACTGAGAAGTCTGATGCATTATAAGTCTCTACGAGACGTCACGAATACTTCAAAACCCATCAAATCTTTCCCCTTCAAAAATCATGTGGACTTCGATTACAACGCACACAACGACAAGGCCAATCTCACGCTCAGCCCCAACGTAAGTGTCGAACTCAGTCCTACCCTACAGCAAATGCTGGGTTTCAATTACCAGGGGTACGCTGGCCCCACCGGCGAGATAGGCCACATCCCGATGGACATGCGTGGTGGTATGTATGGCCTGTACGTCTACTCGGACGTGGTCGATGCACACATTGTCGGCGACAGCAACGTACCTCTACTGCGCGTCTGCCCGGTGAAAGGCACGTATGGAGCTCAAGTCACCCACAGTTTCAGGCATATCGTGTATCTACCGGTCAGTCAGACCGATATTAGCTCCATCGTCATCGATATAAGAGACGACACGGGACGATCGGTGGCATTCGAACGAGGAAAGTGGTGCTGACACTTCATTTCCGTCAAGTCCGAGCGGTTCACTTTGCATAATGAAGGTGCCTTATCAATGCCATACAGCCAGTTACGTCGATCATTACACCAAACAGGCCGGGGGTAACTTTCCTGTCTTTGCGGGTACACGCATGCAACGAGGACATGGACTGGGGAACATACTCGGGAGCATCGTCAAAACGTTTCTGCCCTTGGTGACGCGTGGGGTCAAAGCGATCGGCAAACAAGCGGTGCGCAGTGGACTGCAAGTGGCCGGTGATGTCTTGGGGGTACGGCACCCAAAGAATCCTTGAAACGGCGGGCCAAAGAAGCGGGAGGCGTCTTGGTGGCCAAAGCACAACGCACCGTAGGGAATAAAAGAGCTGCCCCACCGAGACCACGCACCAGTCGACGACCGACCCAGCGACGACGCACATCGAAGAAGACAAAGGATATCTTTTCTTAAAGATGGCTTTCATCCATGCCGAGTCGTGTCCTTCTACCAACAGTGAATTTGATTTATGGACCGTCCCACCTACTCAGACCAGTGCCGAAGAGGGTCAATGGGTGGAACATCTGCCCCTTTCCAGCATTACAGCCACAGGCCCCATTGAATTCACCATCACCAACGCAGATACGACCTACCTGGATTTAGCCCATACGTACCTATATGTGAAAGCTAAAATCACCAATAAAGATGGGACAGTCCTGAAAGCAGATGCACCCGTGGGTCCAGTGAATCTCTGGCTTCATTCGCTATTCCAGCAAGTGGATATAGCCCTGAGTGATAAACTGGTGAGCGCCTCGACGAACACGTACCCGTATCGAGCCTACATCGAAACGCTGTTATCCTACGGGCGTGACGCTAAAAAGTCGTATTTGACAGCCCCGTTGTTCTACCGAGATACCCCAGGCAAGATGGAAGCGAGTCCTGATAACGCCGGCTACACGGAGAGAGTGGATTTCACAGCAGAGAGTCACTCGGTCGATATGATGGGACGTCTGCATGCGGACTTATTCATGCAGGACCGATACCTCTTGAATGGAGTACCTGTCAAAATACGACTAGTGCGCGCAACGCCTGCGTTTGCCTTGATGGCCCCGAATGAGGACCTCGAGTATAACATTGTCATCCAAGAGGCAAGTCTGTTTGTACGCAAAGTGAAACCGAGCCCAGGTGTACAGTTGGGGCACATCAGAGCCTTGGAGAAAAAACCAGCCCAGTACCCGATTCGACGAGTACAGACCAAGGTCTTTTCCGTTCCTAAAGGCAATATGATTGTCAATCAAGAAAACCTGTTCCTGGGGGATTTGCCCAAGCGTTTAACCCTAGCCTGTGTGGAGAACGTGAGTTATAATGGGACTCTCTCGAGGAATCCGTTCAACCTAAAAGCGTTCAACATCAATTTCGTGGCCCTGCATGTGGATGGCCAACAGGTACCGGCACGCCCCTTACAACCTAATTTCGGAACGGACAATTACATCCGGAGCTATCTGAACCTCTTCACAGCAACTGGCCAAATCAACCAAGACGAGGGAAATATGATCAGTCGAGACGATTTCGGCAGAGGGTACACATTGTTCTGTTTCGATCTGACTCCCACCTTAGACAACGATCATCAACTGAGTCTCGTCAAGAAAGGCAACTTACGCTTGGAACTGCATTTCGGGACACCTTTACCGAAAACCATCAATGTGATCTGCTACGCCGAGTTTGACAACATCATTCAAATCGATAAAAGCCGTAACGTGCTGTGTGACTTCTCCACCTAACATGGATACAGACCAGATAACCACAGTGCTGGGGAATGACCCAGGAACACGTAGGGTCTTTCAAGGGGTGTTCGCCCGAGATGTGTTCCCATTAGACCGTGTGTATCCGGCTGCTTACGTCCTGAATACAGACCCGATGGATCGGCCCGGTGAACACTGGGTGGCCGTGTACTTGACAGAAGAGCAGGGCGAATACTTTGACCCGTACGGCCTACCACCCCTCCATCCCGATTTAACAGACTTCATGGATCAAGGCACAGAGACGTGGTGTTGGAATACTAAAACGTTGCAAAGCCTGGACAGTATGGTGTGCGGACAATATTGCTTGTTTTACCTGTACCATCGATGCCGGGGAAGACCCTTATCTACCATCGTCCACATGTTTGACGAGTACCCCAAGGCCGAGGACCGAGATGTACTCGTCTATGACTGGGCCGCCCATCATTTCAATGTACAAGTCCCGTTCTGGGCTTGAATTCTTTCAATGAACACACGCCCGCTGTTCTGGGCTTGAATTCTAGCAAGCCCCTTGTTCTGGGCTTCAGTTTTCACGTGGTTGTTCTCACGTTGTTGTTGTTCACTGAATAAAAAATGAGATCTCACCAAAAAAAACCCTGTCTTGTGTGTTTTATTCATAATGCATCTGAAGATTCAGTCAAACTGAAATCAGTGGTGTAAGATGGGGCCAAAATATAACCCACCAAGGTTAGAATGCAAGCGCACTATAGTAAAAATAGAGAGCCAATGAGATCAGCCCACAGACCAAGTACGTGTATTTGGTCTAGGTTTGGAGCGGGCATTTCATTGAGGTGCGTGTATACGGTGAGTGAAGAGACTCGTCCAATACGTATAGATTATGACTATAAGTTCTATGTATTCTTCGAACCTTGCCGAAAGGGAGACCGTTTGACAGGTGACCTTTGACCTTTTGATCCGCGCGTGCGCACTGCCGGTGATGACGCGCACTTCCGGAGAACCCCCGCGCGCGCGCGCTGCGTGCTGGAGCGGGCCAGGCCGGTGGAAAAGTGCCGGAGGTTGAACATCCGGACGTCTAAGGACGTCTCTTTCAGTGCTCGGGATGTGACCCATCAATACCCAGCAACCCAACAGAGGTGTTAAGACCATGATATAACCTGCTCGGAGCATGGTTAGTACGAATGATTCGGTGGTGGTGGTGGTGTTCAATAAAAAACTGCATGAAAACCCAAGTGAAGTTCGAATATTTATTAATGTGAACAAGTGAACAAGAATGTATGTACAAGTATATAAGATCGTTGCAAACAAGAATTAAGGTGAACGTATGTATAGAGAGAGAGAGAAATCACAGTGAAGTATATAACAGTTCAACCGAGTCCTCGCACTGACGTATATCGTGTACTTATTCAAAAGAATGACAAACAAGTTCATGGTGTAATGTATATATAGAGAGTTTTCGAGTCCAAATATGTATGTCCATTAGAAAAGTCCGGGTATAATATATGTTCACAAGTCCAAGTAAGTGGTACTGATGCCATCGGGAAGCACTTTCCGTTTCGGGTAGAAAAATGTGAAGGCATCTCGTTTCTGGATGTAGGTTCGCATCTGGTGGTCGACGACGCGGAATCCTCGGTTAGTGCCACTCACACTGGTCTGGCTTTGGAGCACGTCCAGGTACAAGGCTTTGTCGATGGCGGGGTCACGCCGGTTGACTTCTTTGCAACTGAACTTATTGTTTCCATCTCCACCGTAACAGAAGTAGGTCTTGGACGACAGGGCGATCATGGCATCTCCACTCCACTCCAGCTTAAACAGGCCCGGCGTCCGCTTGTCGTACTGGTAATGGTCACGTCGAGGTAGCCACTGGTCCCGTTCCACCTCATACTGTGCGCGTAACTCCGGTTTCACCAGGGACTCCCAATCCGCATTAGAGACGGCCATGTAGGCAGAGTCCGTGTCCATTTCCATGAGTTGCCAATCGGCTGGATTGAAATACACACCCATGAAATCGTAGAGGAACTGGAGCATCCTCAGCTTGGCCACCTGGTATACCATACATCCAATTTGGAGGGGCAGGTTGTAACGAATGACCTTTTTGGCTAAAGAGATTTCATAGGTATCATCATCGATGACGTCGACGGACCGAAACAGAGGCGAGTTGATCTTTTTGCGGGCTTGTTTGGTTGTACAGATATTGACGTTGACGTGCTTGTCTTGGTTGGTGACCGTTTTTCCATAATAACCATTGCCTGTCAATTTCCAAGATTCACCGATGATGGCCTGACTAGGATCTTGATCGCCTTGACGACGGGCAGACGTGACGATGTCGGCATTCCGCGCGAAACAGGCGTTGGGTATATACTGAAGGACTTGGTACACGCGCGTCACTTCGAGGCCATGGCTCATGTACCACTGTAGCAGAGGGGTACCCAGCAAGATTTTCTCTGCCCACATACTCCCAATCAACATTCGACGAGGTTGTTTCAATACGTCATGTTCATCAGCATAGGCGCCCATGGTCTCTCCAATGTCAGCCCGACCCACCAGCGTGTTCTTGAAGATAGGCGGGCACTGGGCGAAGAGGGGCTTGAGATGGTCGGGAACATGCAGGTCGCATTCCACAAATCCATACAGGGTCCCGGAACGAACGGCGTCGAAAAGCTGTGGCAGGGTCAAGAGTGGTCGGCGACTCAACGGGTACTCGCGCGCTTTAAGGAAGTCGCGTAAGTGTGGGAGGGCCTAGCACATGGTGTGAAATTCACACTCCCATAGTTCGATCAGATCGTACCCCAACTCTTTGACGTAATCTCCATTCTCCACCACTTCTGCTCGTAATTCTTCTGCTGATTTCCCACGTCGTTCGTTGAAGCGTCCAGCGCTGAAAGGACATTGGTGGCCGTGCCAGTAACACCCATAAAATTGAAATACGGTCGGTGTTCCTTGTACAAGGGCAAACCCATCGACGGGGAGTCGACGATCTCCTATACGCTTCTCTGTGGCGTTGGTCTGATGGCGTATATAAATTCCCCGTCGATCGGCTTCCCAATCCAACCACTGGTCGGCGAGATGTTTGTACGGCGTACGTTGAGGTGTGAAATGTTGACCGTCTGCCCACCAACGCGTATAATGCCCGCTGGGCATGGGTTGGGCGAGCGACCACAGGTACAGGGCATTGGCGTCGAATCCAATGATTTTGGCACAGGGTTTCCCACCGGGAAGAGTCGTGACATCCTTCTCATGGTAGCGGTGAAAAATAAGACTCGGTCCGCCGACGATGTTCTGTTTTAAACAATCGTACATGTCCTCATGTTTTTGTTGTATCAGTGAGAAGTAGGTAGGACACTCTTGGAAGAGATGGCGAAGCGCGAGACCCGGTAAACTCAAACACTCCTTGAAGATGTCGACGTGCATCTCGCGACGAAAGAGTTGAACCATTTTCTCGGCCGCTTCGAGGAAAGGGACCACATCTAAGTTGTTATACCACACCAGGAAATCTCGCAAGGTCTGCATGTGTTGGTCATTCCATACCTGCTGTAGTTCCCTGTACGTGTCTTCCGGACATTCCACTTGCTTGAGATCGTCATAGAACGCGTCCCGGGGTGGCAACTGTGTTTCCTCCAAGCGGTCGAGCGTCGATATGTAGGTGTAAGGGAACCTCCCTTTGCTTTGTGCACAGTCATAGGCCTTCACCCACTGATCGTAGCTATAATTAGGTGCTAAGTAGTTCCGTACATCCAGGAAATGGAGTGATGTGGTGGTGAGGGCCATGTGGTTGTTGATCTTTTTGATGACGGACTTGATGGTATCGGACTTTGCCAAGTAAGGGTAGAGAAATTCCTTCACCATGTTCAGATCGTATCGTCCCGAGTTGAATCCGAGCACCGGTAACTGGCCTAAGTATTGCAGGAAGCGGATTTTCAATTTCTCCGCATACGGTTTAGGTAAAGGCACATCCTGCAGTTGCAACCCACTGTGTTCCATTTCCTGTCTGTCAAATATTTGCCCACTATGCTCCATTTCCTCTCTGTCAAATATTTGCCCACTATGCTCCATCTCTGACTCTTCATCGTCGCTGAACGATACACCCAGTGTAGGAATCCGCTCGTCGAGTTGGTCCAGTACGTCCTGGAACTTGGACACCAATAGTTCTGTACTGGCCGCACTCACTTCCTCTAAGTACTCCATCATCCGGGTAATCAAGTCATGGGCGTCGCCGGCGGACACGAAACAGACGGGTGCAGCGTCATAGCCAGGTACGTTGCTGGAAATACTCACACTCAGGGGAATATGGCGCTGTGTCCACTGTGTTTTCGCCGAGGCCGCATCCATCGGTTCCAACATCGCCTCGAAATCGTAACATGCCCGGTAGGGGAAATAACGATGCTCTTCTGGTATGATGAGACCTTCATCGGCCAGTTCCTCGAAGATGGTGGGCGTGTTATGGTACACACCGCCAGGAAATTTCCGTTTGACAGTGTGATCACAAATCTTTTCGTGTCGATGTAAGTTGGCGGAACGGTCAAACACCCGATGGCATTGGGCACAACTGTAGGATTGCGCGTACAGACTCATATCATAGATCAGGGAAAAATGATTCACCCCGCCGTCGTCGAAAATGTTGACTTTCATGGTGGAAGCATACCGTTCTGAAGACCGATGCACCAATTCAGCCACAAATGTGTCATGATCCTCCTCCTCATCCTCCTTCTCTTCCCGTAGTAAACGGTACACAAAGATATTGACGTTGAACAGGGACTCCACGACATCCAAATTCTTGAATAAGACTCCCCGGAACTGCCGCGGATCTAGGTCTTGTTCCTCTAAATAATGTCTCCAATAGATATTGGCCCTACTATCACAATTCTGGGGATGACATTCGTTCAAATGAATGGCCAAACACCGGAACAGACATTTCTGGTCTTTGTAGGGGCCATGTGCGCCTCCGGTTAATGCATACAGTCCTTTTCGATTGAGTAGCCAAGGGGGTAGTAGTACAGGGGCACCGATCGGATGATCTCTCATTTTGGTCACGAAAAATGTCACGTTGGTGACCATTTCCACAGTCCACTTGGTATTGGGGCGTTGCAACTGGGCCCATTCCAATGGGTCCAACGTAGTCAGTTGGTCGATGAGGGGCTCCAGTGACGCACGATTGATGATGGTGAATGGCTTGTCAAACACATAGGTATTATTGCTCGGGTAAAAATACCGTACCTGATCCGTCTCTTTGTGCCGTAGAATATAGCCGAATGTCATATTCACTTTGAATGCTGTCACTTGGTCTCTGAAAATGTTCTCGGCATAGTTAGGAAGATACGCGAGGTCCTGTAGCCGGAAATTATACAAATCTTGAATAGGGCGATGACGGTGGAAACATCGTCGGATGGTGCTCCAATGGCGCCGATAGATATCACTCACAGGGTGGTCTTCGGGCAAGGCGTCAGCGGGAGGCACAGCTGGATCCTCAGGAAAGTCGTGTTCGCCTCTCACATTCTCACGCGCCAAGGGAGATCTCGATCGGTCACGTCGCCTCATCCTGATCGTATATACTCCTGTAAAATAGAGCCGATTTTGACAATGAATCGGTCACGATTTTCTTTGGAGGGGCAAGGTCAATAGGACTTGCGCTTTTTATACTACTAAAATGTGAAGTAGATTACATCTTACATAGGCCTATGCATATCACCTTGAAGTATTCTGGGGCATGGTCAGTACTTCTCAATTTTCCCTTTGTCTACTACTCGCCGATTTTTTATTTTTTTTATTTTTTATTTATTTATTTATTTATTTATTTCCTCGAGAGCTACAACATGACACCTTCAACGACCCATTCGAACCCATAGCGGTCCCTCTCTATCCCAAACATACACCCACATAACACCCAAAATGCCTGCTTTCTCTACTACGGCCAGACTGCGCATGCGCAGACCATTGAACACGGACGGACCATTAGTCCAGTGGGATGCTACTCCACGAGAGCTTCAAAATAAGACCTCAACCGACATCATCGGTTCACTAGGGGCTCACCTAGACCTCAACATGTCCACCCAATATGCACCTATGCACTGAGCCAGTAGACCTATGGGGTTATATACAGACCTACCCGGTACTTAAAAAAACATTTCATAGCTTTTCCCCAGCGTATTCTACAATCTCACAGCCCAGAGTAAAACCCACAAAAAATGACCACCCCTACTTAAGGCAAAATTTATGGAAATGCGCGAATGAGAGGATTGGCCTAGACCGAGTTGTCTCCCTTGCGTAATAAGGTTCAGATGGCGCTATGATTGGAAATGTGCGATTATCCGGGGAATTGTACCAATTGTCATATAATGCGCCATTTTGTCACACAAAACTCTTAAATTCGTGCATCATATTATTCTAGAATGTATTGTGAACACTTTGAGATAAACTGAAACGTACGGGTAGGAGAGATCTTGTCTGTTTAGTCAATTGTTGGATCATGTCGTCTGCCAGTTCGTTGTTGGTGCTGGCAGTACTACGCTGTAATCTCAGCTGAGCCATGCGCGAGGCATGGTGTAATTCTTGTTGTTAAAGTCAATGAGTGATTTTGAGCGACAAACTCTATAAATAGTAAGATCGTAGGCATATATAGTGACGGTGTACGGATATTTCATGATGTAGCGGGAATGTGTAACGTAGAACAAATGTACGGTGTCCCATTCCGTGCTCCTTGTCAAGTTGCTGGAAAAATATCCTGGAGGACTGACTGCATATGTGGAGAATTATTGGAGCTTTATATGTCATGAGCTGCTTGAGAAAATACGTGAAATTTGCATTGATAAATGGTCCAAAACCCGCAGTGGACGTCCATTCAATCGCGCGAATGAAACTAAAAATAGAGCTGTTTTGTTGACATAAAAACAGCTGATCCATGTGAAGGATGGTTGAGTTACACGAGAAAATTGTGCCAATATATAAATGCCTACCTATAGATACTAAACTTGGCCGCTACAAGTTTCCATAATATAGGGAAATAACTGTGATGTCTTTTTTCACTGTTCTCCTGAAGACCTAAGCTGAAAAATTTCGAGAAGGGGGGGGGTAATTTCCTAGCATAGATATTATTAAAAAATAAGTTATATTACATACGTGTACGGTGTTGATTGGTGTTACTGAGTGATACTGGTCAGCTGCATCTCATCAATGAGGCGAACACGGTACTTTTGAAGCTTCACTTCCTGGGATGACTGTGGGCTCAGGCTGGTGAGTAACTGCTACGGTGTAATAGTCTGGTGAATTTGCACTGGTAAAATGAAAAAAAGTAAAAGGTTCTCCACAGCTCATACAAGCAGGCAAGCAGGCTGGCTGGCTGGCTAGAGGTGAAGCAGGCAGGCAGGCAGGCAGGCTGGTCAGGTCAGGTCAGTCAGAGTGCTCCGCAGGGTAGTGCAATGAATACACCCCACCCCTAAAAATCGCCTGCTTTTATACGTTTTTCTACAATCCGCCATCTTAAACCCACCATCCACCACCACCTCCCACAGCCGCCATCTTAAACCCACCATCCACCACCCACCCACCACAGCCGCCATCTTAAACCCACCATCCACCACCCACAGCCGCCATCTTAAACCCACCATCCACCACCCACCCACCACAGCCGCCATCTTAAACCCACCATCCACCACCCACCCACCACAGCCGCCATCTTAAACCCACCATCCACCACCCACCACAGCCGCCATCTTAAACCCACCATCCACCACCCACCCACCACAGCCGCAGGACTACATCGCTGAGCTTGCTTTGGATAATCGCAGTATTAACGGTTGTTCAAAATTTATCGGAAGGGGGGGGGCTAGTGCATTTCAGGGGGATCTAACGTGCTTTTCTAGCGACTCGGGTTGCTTACATTTCTTACTAGTCTAATTGGGAGGAGTGGGGTGCTAACTTTTTTTAATGCCTCAAGCCAGGTCCCTGGGTGCGGCTTCTGGGGGTTCGACCACATGTATTGGCTCCCCAACAATTAATACATGTAATATTACTTAATCTAATATTATGCATATGAGATGCATGACATTTAAGAGGGGTGGAAACATAAATATCGTTATTATGAATAGCTTCAAAGTATGAGATCTAAGGTAGATTGATTCAGATTGAATACCTTTGCCATGATTATGTTATGTTTAGTGTGTGTTTACATATACATGTTCCTGCCATTTGCATATTTTAACTTGCAATCTATCCTGGAAGGCTTAAATTTGAAACCAAGCAACCTGACTAAATATTCAATCTTACATTAACTTCATTTGTATAACGACACATGTATTTTTAGCTAAGATGAATATTGGGATTGAGGGGTTAATGTACCATTCAGATGCAGTCTTCTGTTGTTTTGTTTGTTTGTTTGTTTTGTTTTTTTTTGCTCAACATATACCATTTAAATATACTAGGGAGATCGCGTGCCCTTTCTATACTACTCATCGCGCACTACTCATCGCGCATGCGCAGTCGACCCATTCTACTGTAGGGTGCAATCTCAGGTAGTGAAAACCCCAGGTCTCTCGCCCCACCCTTCCCGCGCCACACCTATGCGACCCGTTGTGCAGTGAGTAAAGCGGAGTAGGAGGAGGAGTACTAGGAGGAGGAGGAGGAGTTGGAGTCGGACACGCCACGGATTATACTAGGGAGATACATACTAACTGTATTGACTTTAGTGAGTGGCTATGTCACGCCTGGTAATGGTGCAGGGAATTCGATTCACGGTTGGATTTTTTGAAGGCATCAGTATGGGGGTCAGAAGGTTTTTTTTGAATATAAATATAATGTGAGAGGAGGCGGTAACTTTTTTTAAGATCACTTGAGCGGGGTTGGCACTTTTTCGAGCTATATTTATTTTGAACGGTTCCTAACACTGCATAACCACCGGTCCCTCAATCCTTATCCCCAGATATTTATTTGGTCATTTATTTAAAACTCAGGTATTCGGTTCCGGATAATCATTACCCATGAATATTATTGTTTTATACGATTGCCTTACAAGTTCAAGTGAAGAGGAAGAATTTTCCAATACCTGTAGAAGATCTCCACACTGTTGGAACAAAATTGTCGAAACGACCAAGAAAAATTTGGCACCCTGCGACCATAATTATAAAGTATGGTACAGACGTGACCGAACAAGTATTATTATCCGACCGCATTTTTCCTGATCGGAGCCACTAGATAATACTTGGTCGAACTGTGCCATACTTTATATCGTCGGAACGACCATCAATTTCTTGTCGATTTTTCGACCAAGAATTGCCGATCAACTTTTTCTTGGTCGGATACCCTTCGACCAAAGTTTACATGGTCGAAGGGAGCATATATTTCTTGGTCGCGACCATATATTTACTGGTCGCAAGAATTTCCGACCAACTTTTTCTTGGTCGGATACCCTTTGACCACAGTTTACTTGGTCGGAGCTACCATATATTTCTAACAGTGCAGAAGGAAGAATTCTGTCCAGAAACCTTTGACAAAAACAGTTATAATACTAGCTTGGACCTTTAATACGGACCTGAGAAAATGCGGAAGACATTAAAAGCAACAGCGCTGATCAACGGCGTACACATCAAACATCTTATGAATGATATAAACATTTGTGTATCATTCATGGGATGTTTCTTTGTTTATAGAGTCGATTAAATTTCTCAATAATAATATCAATGAGTAAATAGGTATTCCAATTGTGCACCCTTTTTGGCTGACCTTTATCTGTTCCCTTATGAATACGACTGTATGCAGGCGCTTTAAAAAAACAGTCATTTCAAAGCCCGTTCCTTCTCATTCACCAAACGCTATATAGACGATCTTCTAGCTGTGGATAATCGCGAGTAAAGGATAATGACGAGTAAAGGATATACATGTATATCCACCTTCACTGGATTTGAAGGTAACTACAGATAGCTCCACAGACACATCATATTCAGATCTATATCTCTATAAAAATGAAGCGAGCCTTCTCTCTCGTCGACCTTACGACAAAAGAGATGATTGCAATTTCGAAAACTATCCTTTTCTGGACAACAATATTCCAGTGGGACCTGCATATGGCGTATACATATATCGCCCACAAGCATTTGCTAGATCCTGTGGTAAATGTGACGATGTGACGTCACAAAACAGTACTGCAGAAACAATTCTATACCATCAAGCGCCTTCACTCAAAGCTTCTCAAATTTGGCGATACATATCGCATTCGATTAGCAAAATACGAACGTAGCGTGTAATATTTATGGCGTTACGTTTCTAATTCTGCTTAACCCAAGATCCTCATGGTGTTCATATGAACAGTCACAATCAAAGCGTGATTGAACAACTTCATTCTCTAGTTAACGACTTTACAACGAAAATCATATGGATTAAGAATACTGATCATCGATACGAGTTTGATATTTTTGGATGGCATCATTGTGTGTGGGGTTTTTTTGGTTTTTTTAATTTGGTGCGAATGCTGTTTTATGGAACATAGAATAGGTCTCTGGATTACGGACGCGGAAATTCTTTAAAGGGCGACGACTGAATATTGAATGACGGACTAGGCGCTTGTATGTAAAGTAGAACAATCTCGAATTGGTTGTGGACGTTAATTAGGTCTGCGTTTATGTTCAATTTGTCCAGACTAGAAAGATTCCCAGTCATGTTTATGTACGTTCTAAACTATGTTTTGAGTTTTGTTCAACGTGCAAAATGAGCACAAACAGATGGGCATGTGGAATATAGTGACGTATATGTAATCACCTACATAACTTCGATAGGGCTGCCAACCTTGATCGCATAGCATGCTGTTAAAAAGTCGGTACACGTTGTGTGATTCAGTCAATAACCGACTGTCGCACTGTTCCTTCATACCGAGATCATACCAAGTCCGATATCCACTGGTTATCCGTCGTCTGGTATGACGTCATCGAATCAATAATTACAAGGCATTTTTTCGTATCTACCAACACCTTAAGCCCACTCAAAAAAGATTGTTTGTCATCCTTTTTTTTAAGTGATGATAGAGAGCGCATTTTTATTTCTCTGAACTCAGAAAACCAAGCAAAACTGCTGTCGACACAACTGACATTTGAGGTACATAGATGTGGTCGATACGCAAGTAGTATAGAAAACACGGATAGACTCTCATTGACCTCAAACATTTGCATATCACGTGACCTTTGACCTTTGCGTCAGCCAATCAGAAGCGCGTATTTTGACCTCGTCGTATGCCTTGGTTCTGGGGTTTTTCCATGACGGGGAGTACGATGTGTATGACGTCACTTCCGGTCTGCGTGAATCGGGCGTGACCTGGGTATATGTACTGGTTCTGGGTTTTTTCCATCACGGGGAGGTCACGAGATAGTTCAAGGTCATATTGAATGATAGGAATGCATGTACTGACCTGTTCATCCGGGGACTTGTTTACATCCATGTGGAGGGCCTTACAGCCGGGTATTTTAGGGTTGACCTATATCCTGGTCCTTTAGCAATGCGTGTATGTGGGAGACATACGGGTTCTTGTACAGCCGGGGACTCACAATCATTGATGGTGGGGGAACAGCCGGGTATTTTAGGATTGACCTATATCCGGGCCCTCTAGCAATAACTGTAGTGTGGGGTTTTCCATTCATCCTTTTTACATACGGGTTCTTGTACATCCGGATTCTTGTACATCCGGATTTCCCAGTGGTTTCTTTATACATCCGGGGTCTGTCAGGGTGGTGTATAAAAGTGGGGATTTTCATGGGATGGCTTCATTCATTGGCCTGCCTACTTGACCGTGCTTGAAGACTTACCAGCCTGAGCCAGCCTGACCAGAGCTACCTGACCAGCCTACCTGAGGAGTTACCTGACCAGCCTACCTGACGAGCTAGTACCAGTGGAGCCTGAAGCCAGGTGTGACCGATAGCGTGAGACGTGGAGAAGATTTTCCAGAGG
Source organism: Hanleya hanleyi (assembly GCA_036873755.1). Taxonomy (NCBI): domain Eukaryota; kingdom Metazoa; phylum Mollusca; class Polyplacophora; order Lepidopleurida; family Hanleyidae; genus Hanleya; species Hanleya hanleyi. Next base: position 15,964 of record JAVTVY010008630.1, read on the forward strand.
ATCCAGGAGCACCTCCGGCTGAAGTCCTACCCGAAGACGAGCGTGTGAGTGAAATTTATCGTCGTCACTGTAACACGATACGCCGTTGTTTCCACCGTCACCGTCGCCTGTTGGACTTGTATAATTTCCGGTTGGAGGACCTCACACATCTTTCTACCTACGCCGAGAGCATTTTTACAGATCAAGTGACAGCCTTCAAATTGAATATGGCGTTTGGGTATATCTTACGGTACAAAGAGACGGACCAACTGCGGTATTTTTACCCCAGTAATAATACCTATGTGTTTGACCAGCCGTTCACGGTGACGAATGCTATTTGTCTGGAGCCACTCATCGACCAACTCACTACGGTTGGTTGGATCCATTGGAATGGGCCCGGTTGCAAAGTCCCAACACCAAATGGAGTGTAGAAATGGTGACGAACGTCACATTTTTCGTCGCCAAATTGAGAGATCACTCCATCGGCGCTCCTGTTATTCTTCCACCTTGGCTGGTCCGTCGAAAAGGACTGTATGCGTTAACGGGAGGGGCACATGGACCCTACAAAGACCGGAAATGTCTGTTTCGGTGTTTGGCCGTTCATTTGGACCAGTGTAATCCCCGGACCTTTGATAGAAATGCAAATATGTATTGGGAAGAGTATCTATAGGCGCAAGACATTGAGCCGCGGCAGTTCCGGGGAGTCCCTTTCAAGTATTTGGATGTCTTGGAATCACTGTTCAACGTCAGTATCTTTGTATATCGTTTACTACCCAAGGAGGAGGATACATTTGTGGCTGAATTGGTTTATCGCTCTACAGAACGGTATGCCTCTATGATGAAAGTCAATGTCTTTGACGACGGCGGAGTGAGTCATTTTTCCCCTCATTCACGATATGATACCGGACGTGCTATGATTTCGAGGCCATTTTGGAACCCATGGACATTTTCTCAGCCAAAACCCAGTGGACACAGCGCCATATTCCCCTGAATGTCAGCATTTCCAGCAACGTACCCGGCTATGACGCGGCACCCGTCTGTTTCGTGTCCACTGGGGACTCCCATGAGTTGATTACCCGGATGATGGAGTATTTAGAGGCCGTGAGTGCCGCCAGTACAGAACTGTTGGTGTCCAAGTTCCAGGACGTGCTGGACCAACTCGACGATCGTATTCCTACACCTGGTGTGTCCTTCAGCGACGATGAAGAGTCGGAGACCGAGTTGGAGTCGGAGTCGGATGCAGGACATTCAGCCGGAGGCTGTACCTTTACCCAAGCCGTAAGCGGAGAAATTGAAGCTGCGCTTCCTACAATACCTAGGCCAGTTACCTGTCCTCGGCTTCAATTCGGGGCAATACGATTTGAACATGGTGAAGGAATTTCTCTACCCTTACCTGGCCCAGCCCGATACCATCAAGTCCATCATCAAAAAGATCAACAACCACATGACCCTCACCACCACATCACTCCATTTCCTGGATGTACGCAACTACTTAGCTCTCAATTATAGCTACGATCAGTGGGTGAAGGCCTATGACTGTGCACAAACCAAAGGGAGGTTCCCTTATACCTATATGTCAACGCTCGACCGCTCGGAGGAAACACAGTTACCACCCCGGAACGCTTTCTTCGACGATCTGAAGCAGGTGGGATGTTCGGAAGACACGTACCGGGAACGACAGCAGGTATGGAACGACCAACATATGCAGACCTTGCGAGATTTCCTGGTGTATTATAACAACTTAGATGTGGTTCCACTCCTCGAAGCGACCGAGAAAATGGTCCAACTCTTCCGGGATCAAATGCACGTGGACATAATCAAGGAGTGCTTGAGTTTACCGGGTTTTTGCGCTTCGCCATCTTTTCAAGATTGTTCCACGTACTTTTCACTCATTCAACAAAAAGACGAGGACATGTATGATTGTTTAAAGCAGGACATCGTCGGCGGACCCATCCTTATTTTTCATCGTTATCACGAGAAGGACGTCACCACACTTCCAGGTGGGAAACCCTGTACCAAAATCATTGGATTCGACGCCAATGCCCTGTATCTGTGGTCTCTCGCCCAACCCATGCCCAGTGGTCATTATACACGCTGGTTGGCGAAAGGTCAGCATTTCCGACTTGAACGTACGCCGTACAAGCATCTGGCTGACCAGTGGTTGGACTGGGAAGCCGATCGACGGGGAATTTCTATACGACACCAAACCAACGCCACAGAGAAGCGGATATGATATGAGATCGTCGACTCCCCGTCGATGGGTTTGCTACACTCCGCAATAAACCCACCGTATTCCACTGTTACTGGCATGGCCACCAATGCCATTCCAGCGCTGGCCGCTTCAACGAACGACGTGGAAAATCGGCGGAAGAACTACGGGCAGAAGTGGTGGAGAACGGGGATTACGTGAAAGAGATGGGGTACCAGCTCATCGAAATGTGGGAGTGTGAATTTCACACCATGTGCCAGGCCCTCCCATACTTACGCCGCTTCCTTAAAGCGCGAGAGTACCCCCTCAGTCGCCGGCGACTCCTCACTCAGCCACAGATTTTCGACGCCGTTCGTTCCGGGGACCTCTACGGGTTTGTGGAATGCGATCTGCATGTTCCCACAACCTCAAGCCACTATTCGCCCAGTGCCCACCCATCTTTAAAAACACGCTGGTGAGTTGGGATGACATTGGAGACACCATGGGCGCCTATGCTGAGCAACACGAATGCCTGCCTCGTCCTCGTCGGATGCTGATCGGCAGCATGTGGGGAGAAAAAATCTTGCTGGGTACCCCGCTACTACAGTGGTACATGAGCCACGGCCTCGAAGTGACGCGAGTGTACCAAGTCCTACAGTACGTACCGAACGACTGTTTTGCGGGGCATGCCGACATCGTGACGTCTGCCCGACCCACACCGAAAAACGGTCACCAGCAAAGACAAGCACGTCAACGTGAATATTTGCACTACTTCACAAGCGCGCAAAAAGATCAACTCGCCTCTGTTTCGGTCCGTGGACGTCATCGATGATGATATGTATGAAGTCAGTTCAGCCAAGAAGACCATTCGTTACAACCTCCCGCTCCAAATTGGATGTATGGTATACCAGGTGGCCAAGCTGAGGATGGTGCAATTTTTATATGATTTCATGGCGGTGTATTTCAACCCATCAGACTGGCAACTCATGGAGATGGACACGGACTCTGCCTACATGGCCGTCTCTAATGCGGATTGGGAGTCACTCGTCAAACCCGAATTACGTGCGCAGTATGAGGCGGAACGGGACCAGTGGCTACCGCGACGCGACCATTACCAGTACGACAAGCGGAGGCCGGGTCTCTTCAAGTTAGAGTGGAGTGGAGATTCCATGATCGCCCTGTCGTCCAAGACGTACTATTGTTACGGTGGTGATGGAAACAACAAGTTTAGTTGCAAAGGCGTCAACGGACGTGACCCTGCCATCGACAAAGCCCTCTACCTGGGCGTGATGCAAAGCCAGGCCAGTGCGAGTGGCACTAACAGAGGATTTCGGGTCGTCGACCACCAGATGCGAACGTACATCCAGAAACGAGATGCCTTCACATTTTTCTATCCGAAACGGAAAGTCCTTCTCGATGGAGTCAGTACCACCTACCTAGACTTGTGAAACTATGACTTTTGATAGTACGAGTTAAACTGGTACTGTAAAAATAACGTACACCTGTAAAAGTCGGGATGGCCGAGTGGTCTAAGGCGCCAGTTAACAGTGCTGGTCTGCGCAATGCAGGTCGTGGGTTCGGATTCTACTCCTGACAGTTTCTACAACTGTATTCTTTGTAACTCTACTGTATTGTTCACATTCTTTGTACATATTCTAACCATTCTTGTTCACCTAAATATAAAAAAAAGTCAAAACGTCACTTGTGTTTTCATGAATTTTTTATTGAACATCAGAACAAACAATAAGAACACTGCGCAGTGGAAATTAAGACAACCCGAGAAATGGGGCATGCACATTAAAACGAGAGGCAGCCCCGTCATACACTAAGACATCACGGCCTTCGGCTTGAGAATAATCATCAAACATCTGTACAATCGTTTGCATAGAATGTCCTCTACTCCGGTGAGTGAGATAAAACATACAGTACTGTCCGCATACACTACTCAAGGGTCCTTGTAATCTTTTAGTATTCCAACGCCAGACTGTAGTAGATTCAAATCGGGATGCACGGGTACAAGTCCGTAAGAATCAAAGTATTCTCCTTGGCCCAGGGCGTCCACGTATACACCCACCCAATGTTCACCCGGTCGAGTACCAGGGTCTGTATTCAGGATGTATGCCGCAGGGATGGATGGGGTGGGAAAGACATCGCGTGGAAACACACCTCGATGAGCTGCTCTGTATCCATCACTCTAGCTGGCGTAGTCACACAGGACGTTTCTTTGCTGATCTACTGTGATGACGTTATCAAACTCGGCGTAGCAAATCACGTTAATGGTATGGGGTAGAGCTACCGAGAAACGCAGTTCCAACCGTAAGTTTCCTTTCTTGAGCAAGGCCAGTTGATGATCGTGTTCCAAGGTAGGGGTGAGGTCGAAGGCAAACAAAGTGTACCCACGGGCAAAGTCTCGTCGAGTGATGGTATTTCCTTCGTCCTGATTGGTTTGTCCTGTGGCTGTAAACAGGTTCAGGTAGCTCCGCACATAGTGATGGTTACTAAAATCCGGTTGTAACGGACGGGCTGGGATTTGATGGCCAGCAAAGTGCAGTGCCACAAAGTTGATGTTGAAATGTTGAAAGTGGAACGGGTTCTCTGTCCACTGGCCATTGAAGCTGGTATTGGTGACACACGCCAGGGTAAGACGTTTAGGCAGATCCCCTAGAAATAAATTTTCACGATTGGCCATCATCGTACCTGCTGGCACAGAGAACACCTTGGTCTGTACGCGTCGGACGGGGTACGGGCCTGGTTTTTTCGATAAGGCTTCCATGTGACTCACCAACACTCTCTGTTGCAAATCCACCGTACGGACAAACAGGGCTGCATCTTCTATGATGATCTTGTAATTGGGGGCATCTCCATCGGACATCAAGGCGAAAGTGGGTGGGGAACGGATCAACTTGATCTTGATGGATATGCCGTTCATCATGTAGCGGTCTTGCAGGAACAGGTCGGCGTGCAGTCGTCCCATCATATCGACGGACCGGCTACTTGCTGTGAACTGCCTGCGATGGCCGAACCCACTATTGGCAAGGGTGGTCGCATCCATTGCTCCGGGCGTATCTCTGTAGTACAGTGGGGCTGACAAGTGTGTTTGTTTGGCATCGTCTCCGTACGACAACAGCGTCTCGATGTAGGCTCGGTACGGGTACGTATTGGTGGACGTACTGATGAGTTTATCGTTCAGGCTGATATCCACCTGTTGGAACATCGAGTGCAGCCAGAGATTCAACGGGGCTACCACCGCGTCGGCCGCGATGTCCGTTCCGTCTCTTTCCACCACTTTGGCTTTCACGTAAAAGTAGGTGTGGGCTAAATCTAGGTAGGCCGTATCTTTGTTTTCAGTGGTAAATTCCAGCGGTCCCGTTCTCGTCAGGCTAGCCACGGGCCGATGTTCTACCCAACGACCCTCGGCGACTCTGGTCTGTGTGGGTGGAATAGTCACAAATCCAATTCACTGTTGGTAGATGGACACGACTCGGAGTGAATGAATGCCATTATGCGAAGATGTTTCTCTTCTTCTTCTTCTGGGGTGTGCGTCGTCGGTGGGTTGGCCGTCGAATGGCTCTCCTCTGTGCCGGGGGTTGTCTTTTAAGGGCTTTGTCCACCAAGACGCTGCCTGCTTTCTTTGGCCCGTCGTTTCAAGGCTTGTCGGGGTGCCGACCCACTCAAGACATCACCGGCGACTTGCAGTCCACTGCGTACCGCTTGCTTGCCCACCGCTTTTACTCCACGTGTCACCAGAGGTAAGAACGTTTTGACGATGCTCTCCAGTATGTTTCCCAGCCCGTGACCTCGTTGCATGCGTGCACCGCTAAAGACCGGACCTCCACCTCCCATTTGTTTCTTGTAATAGTCGGCATAGCTGGCCGTATGGCACTGGTAAGGCAGGTACTTTATACGAAGTGGGGAGAACGCGCTTGTCGGAAATGAAGTGTCAGCACCACTTTCCCTCGTTCGAATGCCACCGGGCGTCCCGTGTCATCTCTTATATCCACCGTGATCGTGTTGAAATCGGTGTGTCGTACGGGTAGGTAGAGTAGGTGGTTGAAACTCTGGGTGACTTGATCTCCATACTTCTTTCTAATGGGGACCACCCGTAACAGAGGTGTGTTGACATCACCCACAATATGGTTGTCGACCATGTCCGAGTAGACGTAGAGTCCGTACATACCCACTTACATATTCATCGCAATGTCGGCTCTGCCGTTGCTTGGACCCGAATAGACCGGATGAGGGAGACCTAACATTTACTGTAGGCTAGGACTGAGTTCGATACTCACGTCGAAGTCCACATGATTCCTGAAGCGATGGGATTTGATGGGTTTTGAAGTATTCGCGACCACCCGTAGTGACTTATAATGCATCAGTGTTTGGGGGAACTCTTTGGGGGTATCGTATTGGCCTTCGGGTAGGGGCAGCCGGATTACTTTGCCTTCGTAGGTCACCTCGTACCACACGTCCTTGTCTCGCACGTTGTACCACGAGTTAGTGTATTGAATATCTACGAGTCCACATTCCCACCGTCCAGGTAAATGCAACGGTTGCGGTAACTGGGTCACGTACCTGGCCAAGTTGTTGTCAGGAAACACATCGAGCGAACTGTTACTGGGCAACGTGAGGTAAAACATGACGACTGAGCTTCCGCTCCCGGCTTTAATAGGGTTCCCAGGTCTTGGTGGTTGTAGCTGCCGTCGTGATCGGCGCGGTGTGGCCGGTCGCGTCACAGATGTCGAATAGGGGTGAAAAGAACGTCCCCGCCGTGAGGGTGTTTTGGGCGGGGTCTGCGATTGCCACTCACGTTCCCAGGTATGGGGGAGTCGAGCGGGCGTTTGCTTGCATCCAGGTCCAGCGTTCACGATTCCCCACAAATTCTCGAGGGACGTGTGTGTCTTTCAACACCCCAGCAAAGGCTTCCCAACCCGGTGGATTAGAGTGTTTGCGAGAACGTACCGTATCGTTGATCAGATCGGTGATATGAGACCCCGGGACCACTTGGCCCCCTGGTCGGTCCAACCCATATCAGGATTCTGTTTCACCCGGTCCAACTATAAACGGGCCTTAGTCTTGAACGCCTTAGGGACACTGGCCAACACTTCATCTTCGAGCTGGGGTGAGGCGGATGAGGGTGGTGGTGGTGGTGGTGGTGGTAGTGTGGGTAGTGGTGTTGAACCAGCCCTATATTGATCCATAAACGTCTTGTACCGGTTCAGCGTCTGATGGTAGAGTTGAATTGTCTCGTCATCGGGCAGTCGGCGTTGAAGTATGCTATTCATCTCTTCATCGAGGGACTGCAGTTGTTGTACCGTGGCAGGGACAGGGTAGGGTGATTGCAAACTTTGTAACAGTCGAGGTTCGACCAGCATCATTTTTCTTTCGTATGTTCCATGTTAGCGTCCCAAGATGGACCCTACTAACGGTCCCAGTACGGAGGCTGCTAATGGAGCGAGTAGTGCCCCGAGAAATCCACCTTGCTGTAACACCTGTTTCTTTTTCTTTAAACTCGTCTTCTTCACCAGCGTTCGGAGACCCGTCTTGTGCCGTTGCAATTTCCCTTTCTGTAGAGGACTGAGGGGAACATTCCCTTTTAACACATTATGAGCGACTTCACACAAGCACCGTAGCAATCCCGCGTCCGCCCCACGCACCAGGGTCCGGACCACCTCCGGTGGCGCGCTGCGTAACATGAGGAGCGCCGGCGCGTGCTTCCGTATCCGCGCAGACATGATGAGAAAGTGAATGGTTTGAAGTCCACTCTTGTTCTTTTATTTGGGCGTGTACACCGTCTAGAACTCTCCGGGAAAAATGTGGGTCCGCAATCGCAGTGCCGAAGGTGTCCCTTGTTTCAAGTCGATGAGCAGGTAGCCTTGGGCCTCCTGGGTGGCATCTTCAAAGGCTTCCCGAACAAAGGCCGTGTTTTTAGGGTGGAGATCTGTTTCGCCACGTGCATAATTTGTGACGCGTCTCTGGGATTTTTGAACAACACCACATACTGGGCATTCAAACTGATGTTCCTGTGCTCTTTGTTCTTACTGAAGAGATTTTGGACGATGTAGATGATACTCAGCCGGCGATGATGACTTCCTTTGGTAAAAAGTCGGGTCACTCGACTATCTGTTTCGGCCATTATATCATCCACGACCACCAACGTGTCTTCTGGGGTATCCTCTGGGGGTAATCCTTCTACCAAGGTGAGTCCAGGCCTCCGTGCCAGTTCCTCGTACGCAGGCTGCCAAGCTCCATAACACCAAAGGATGCGGGCCACGGGAGGAGAAATGAGGACTGGCTCCCCGATGAGACGTTGAACGAAGTGTGTTTTTTTCGAAGCGGGCGGTCCAGCGATGAGACACGTGAAAGGATGCTGCCACCGTGGATCCATGCACACTAGTTATTTGGTGTTTTGGGCAAAGCGTTCAGAGGCCCATCACCGTTGTTGCGGATCCCGCCGAGAGTCGTAGTCCGGGGAGTACCGTTGTCGTGGTAATCGTGGTACAAGACCTGCTACAGGGTGACGTAGTGGAGGTGTCGGTGCGAGGGTCGGTGGTACCCTGCTGAATGGAGGTGTGGTGGCTCCCAGAGTTTCCCTCGTGATGTTCCGTGTAGGAATGAATGTGGTGGTGGTGGTGGTGGTGGGGGTAGTGGTGGGTGGCGCTCCCAGAGCTCCCCTCGTGATGGGTGCCTCGGACCCCTGCGTGAGTAGAGTAGGTGCTTCGAAGATGATGGTGTTGTTGGTGGTGTTGTGGGTAGCGTATTGACGTTGAGGTGAGGGAAAAGACGGGTGTGGGTGAGATGGTGGGTAGGCAAGATATCAGGTACGCCGTAGAAGTCGTAGAAGACACCTCCAAACAAGACACCCAGAAGCGCTAGTATACACACGACAGTACCGACTTGTCCTTTTCGAGTACGCAGCAGTAAAGGAAGTTGTGCACTATCCATGGTACAGCCCTAGACTGAAGGGTGTAGGAGACGTGGGGTAAAATTTATATCCGTTTCATGTCACGGGCTGAGACCCAGGAATTAAACGAACGGGGTCAACCTTGCCATTTGACGAAATGAAAGGGGATGCCACGTCGACGTTCCGTTTTCAAAATCTCCTCCACCGTGTAGTAGTCTTTCTGTGTTTTTACGACCGGTTGTAATTCTGCCTCGTAAAACGTGCCTTGCAGTGTTTCTCCTTGTAGATCTTCCAGTTGATAGACGTGTGGGTTTCCGGGACTATGGCGAACTATGCCAAAATGCTCATCACTCCAGTTGGGCAAGTAATTTTTCTCAAATTGACCTTTGACTTTACTGATCCGTACCACATCTCCGCGTTTGTAACGGGGTGAAGACCCTTCTTCAGAAGGTGAGTACAGCGTACGGCGCAATTGATGTTCGTTGCGTTCCGTCACATCGACGAGCGCCCGTTGGATAGTGCGATGATAGGCTCGATTGTACCCTCGGACCAGTTGAGGCAGCACATCGATGTATCGTCGGGTGTTTTCGGGCTCTTTTCCCTGTAACAACCGTGTCAATAGAGTTCAGCCTGATAGCGATAACAAAATCTTGACCTTCTGCGGTTCTTCTTGGACCAGCTCCAGGTGATCGTCATTGACGATGAGGTAGACGTCGGACGTCAGTTGGAATAACGCAAGCTCTGTTCCGCTCCCTGCCATGGTGGTGAATGAAACGAAACGGCTAGAGAGGCCCGTCTATATAGAGTAGTACAGGTTAAGGGGCAATAGGGCTCGAAATGCACTTGTTCACCGCGTGAGTCAATAGTTGCAGCGCACTGACCCGCAAGGTCAATAGGGGTCGAAATGCGCTTTTATACTACTCCATGTGAAGACGAATAGTCCTCTTGGTATAATTAGTCCGTGTCCGTACACGTTATAGCTTTTTTCGTTCTCCCTACCTTCGTGAAAGTCCGTGATCATTCGGTGGTGTAATGTTATTTGTATAGGAATTCATTTAACCTGGGATTTTTGCTATACGCACCTTGGTCCAAAAAATGGGATTCTGGCGTTCACCCAGCAAGGATGCAGCCATACATTTGGACCAATGAACGCCCATTATTTCAACCAATGGCTAAGCCTGAACAAGAGGCAATGAGTGGGCTAAGCCGGTCTTAGACAGCCAATCGATATCATCCTGGGTTATCGTATGGGACTTCAATTTAATCTAGGAAATTGCTATTGAAAGCTTGGTAGGATTCTGGCGTAATGTGGGGCCGGGTGCAGCCACTGCATTTGGACTAATGAATACCCGTTATTTCAACCAATAGATTTGCCCGAGGAAGAGCCAATGGAAAGGGTTCGCGCTCTTTAAGTCAGCCAATGGATATCCATCACATTCAGCATATCTACTCCGAGCCAGGCGGACAACACATTCTATCACATTTCTTTCAACAGAAAACACGTAGAGAGAGACGAGAAAGAAAATGGACAAGACAAGCGTAGTAGCCAAGATGTCAACGGGCGGCAAGTTAACAGTAAAGAAGAGAGGGAAAAAAGAACTGGCCAAGGCAGTGAAACAAATTTGGTTAAAGGAGATGCGAAAGTGGGCGAGAGAAAACACAAAGGAAATGACACCGCTGTCGTGGGGCGATTTGTTCCATCTCATCACCAGGGCTCCGAGAGATCTGGAGGGGGAGGACTGGTTGGACAGCCTGCAAGATCTGTTGGACCAACAACAACAACAACAACAACAACAACAACAACAGTGCCAGCCAGTCGTCCCCGAAGTCATTAACAACGACGTCGAGGTGGAAGAGCAAGAAGAACCTCAGCCCCAGCCCGAGTTCATCGACATTGGGGAGTTGGAACAGCGGGACGAACAACAACAACAACAGCCCGGGGGCATATAGGCAAGCCCCTCCCCCTCCTGAGACAACAGGACAAAAAAACATCCCAACGGCCCTTTTCAGGGCCAACCCTGCCCTTCGAAAGGGGACTTTTAATCTGGCACATTTCAATTTAACATCAGGCCCATCATGTCAATCTCCTCTCCTCTATGCTTACCAATCTCCACCTCCTCACTCCAAATTTTTTTTACCCTAAAGTCCCTTTTCAGGGGCAACCCAATCCTTCTGCTGTCCTCCATATTCGATGATGATTGCCAATCTCCAGCACCTCACAAAATACACATTCAAATAGAGTGCATTCTATGACAATCCCAACACCTCATACCCTTCAAAGTGTGTCATGACCCATGTGCTAATTTACGACCGTGTGGGCAGAGACGTTTACACTCGGCTTTTTCTGGGACTACTCGGTGTATCTATTAGACTAGTATATTACTGTGTAACTTACATTCATACTAGTGGGTGGATGGTAGTGTTAGTAGGAAGTTCCCATTCACTAGGTGTTATTTACCTAGGTGTATGCAAGGTGTAGGAGCTTGTGTTGTGCTTTTTAGTTAGAAAGCTCCTCTTTCGGGAGGTATTGGGTGGCCCTGATAAGGGAGTATGAGTTGTAATGATTACAACGATTGGAGTAGTTCTTCTTTCCTCTTGGCGCATAGGGGACATCTCAGCGTGACGATTGCACATGGGATGGGGTTGCAACTGGACGTAGGACTTGCTCTCCGTGCAAGTTTGGTGATACAGCAGGCACATAACGCTTGGTGTCCACAGGGAAATAAGTCGAATTTGGCGTAGTGGGTAAAACATTTGACACATGGTAATTGCTTTACCACCCCCAGTGTTGTGCCCCTCTGCAGTCTTGTTATTTCCGTGCAGTAGTCATCAAGATATTGCTGCTGTTGCTCCTGCTGCGGCACTTTCGTCAAATGACCCTCTACCGTCTGTTCTTTGTCTTCTTCTTTTACTTCTTCTTCTCTCAACAGATTGTCTATAATCTCTTCCAGCCAACCCTCGTTGGTACTATTGTCTTGTGTGGTCACTTCGATATCGATGAATTCACCCGTTGCGTCGTCAAGATATTGCTTGTTGAAGAGTACACGTCTAGCATCAGTCATGATGTGGTTGGAATGAATGTGTGTAGCAGACGACAAAACAGCCCGCTTTTTATACTCTACCGTAGAGAACCCGGCTGAGTGCGCCCGGACGTCAGCGAAATCTGTCTGGACATCATGGCCAGAACGACAAAATGATCTGTGCTTTCTGCAAGATTTCGAAGTGGGCTAAATTTTTAATAAACGCGAGCTGAGATCTAAAACAAATTTAAATTTATACCTCAGTATGTTATCGTGCAACCCTGAAAATTTCATAGGGCTAACGGCTGCATAAATATGTATTTTTTTCATTTTCCACGTTTCAAAGGCCGAATTTCACCTGCACGGCTGTGTTAAAAGTACGGTAAACTTGAAATAAATGGACTTACGGCTCTTAAAACACTTTAGGGGTCTACCTTACCACGTTAGTGTGTCATTCTAAAAAAATTTGGGAGGTTTATAGATGTAGAAATGTGAATTTTTTTGCTTCCAACCCTCTAGTGTGAAAACAACCATTGACACCCATAGCTGTATTCGGTCCCGTACTCTCAACCTGGTGGGTTTTTTCCATCACGCAGCGATCACGTGAACACTACATGTACAAGGTCCCGTATGTACACGGATGTAAACAAGTCCCCGGATGAATGAACAGATACATGCATTCCTATCATTCAAAATGACCTGTACATGTAGTGTTCACGTGATCGCCCCGTGATGGAAAAACCCCACCAGGGTTTAGAGTACGGGACCGAGTACAGCTATGGGTGTCAATGGTTGTTTTCACACTACAGGGTTGGAAACAAAAAAATTCACATTTCTCCATCTGTAAACCTCCCGAATTTTTTTAGAATGACACACTAACGTGGTAAGGCGGAAACCTAAAGTGTTTTAAGAGCCGTAAGCCCATTTATTTCAAGTTTACCGTACTTTTAACACAGCCATGCAGGTGAAATTCGGCATTTGAAACGTGGAAAATGAAAAAAATATATTTATGCAGCCGTTAGCCCTATGAAATTTTCAGGGTTTCACGATAACATGCGATGGTATAAATTTAAAGTTGTTTTAGATCTCATCTCTCCTTTATTAAAAATTTAGCCCGCTTCCAAATCTTGCAGAAAGCACAGATCATTTTGTCTTTCTGGCCATGATGTCCAGACAGATTTCGCTGACGTCCGCGCGCACTCAGCCGGGTTCTCTACGGTAGAGAATAAAAAGCGGGCTGTTTGTCGTCTGCTACACAGACGTGCACTGTTCAACGCAATGAACATGGGAGAAAATGATGAAGCTTTGTCGAGGGAACTAAGCCATAACGCTTTGAGGGAGCAGGCTGAAGCTGTGAGGGACCAAGCCCTGGCGCATGGACTACAAGATCCTAGACTAATGTCCCCGCTCAATGGAGTACTCACTCGGGAGACGGCAGGAGAATTGAGGGAACTGGTCAGACGACAAGATATAGAGATAGCCGACACTCTGGATGCAGACGACGATAATGATATTACAGACATAGAAGAAGACGAAGAAGATGTACAGACGTCACATCGTCCACAAATTGGATGGTTAAACACTCGCAGCATCGTCCCACCAGCAACTACAGCTTCGCCTGCTACCACAACGACGGCTACCACAACGACGGCTACGCAGTCAACACCACCACCCGAGGGGACCCAGTTGGTACAGCTAAGACAACATCTTCAAGAAGTGGAAGAGGAGAAGGCTAAACTACGCCTCCGACTGGATAATGAGATAAGGAAATCCACATGCACCATCTGCCAGGACGCTGAGACGGGGTACGCCTTTTTTCCGTGTGGACACCTAGCCGTATGTGGTCCTTGTCTTCTAAGCCTCTTAACCAATGCGGGGTGCTGCCACTGCCCGGACACAGGAGACTTTCATGTGGCTTTACGGTGCCCTGTGTGTCGGGAACCGTATGTAGAGTGAAAAGAATCTACCGGTCGTGAACTATCTGATGACCAACCCTCTGTACTTCCTAACGGCCCTTATCAGGGCCAACCAATACTCCGAAAGTGGAGCTTTCTAACTAAAAAGCACAACACCAACTCCCACGCCTTCCCCTGCATTGAGTGAACACTGACACACATTAGTTGAATTTCTAATATTTATTAACAACACAGTAGAATGAACATAAGATTTTCACCACGGTAGGCTCTTTGTGTTAAATTTTCTAATAGCGTTATACGGTGTCACCATGATGGTAGAATTAACATAGAATGAACATAGAATGAACATAGAATGTAGGAATACGGTAATGTCTGAATGTTCAATATTTAGCCAAGAAGACTTGTTTGAAATCATGTCTTTCTTGCCAGGTCATGTCTGAATGTTCAATATTTAAAATATTTAGCCAACAAGACTTGTTTGAAGTCTTCCATGTCTTTTCCCCCCTGGTGCACGAATATGAAGGCCGCAATCTGCTCACGGGGAATTCTCGGTGGACAGGCCGCTTCAAATGCCTCCGCGATTTCCGTCTCGTTGATGTCGTGTAGCGCCTCAGTCATCAGCGCGTCTGGCGGTGCCACAATGCCCAGACACGTATGCATGTCTAATGACCCGTTGTTCTGACAGCCTGCACATTGTTGGATACGCTCACCTTCAATGCGAGGTTTAAGATGATTCAGGAAGGTTTCACTGTACTTTTTATAGATATACTCAGACAGCTGGTCATGCAGAGCTTCAGAAATTTCGTGTGTGAGGCACTGAAGCTTCCGCCACGCAGGTATTTGCAGGGTGACTCCCTCAGGTAAGGGAATACGCGTAGTATCTTTCTTCAACTTCCATTTACGAATATGTACCAGCAGCATGTCGTTGAACATAGAATAGGTGAGGAAGACATGGTCCCCACAACAAAATTTATTTTCGTGCCCTGGTTCTCAACGACCGCCTCGACGACTTGACTTTGTGTGTATCTCTGTACTCTTTTCCATTGATCAAACGTCAAGGCAATATGCTTAGGTGGTTTATCATCCCAGGCTGATGCATTAAAGTGCACTTGCTCATCTTTCACGGTTACAGTTAAATAGGGCGTGAGCTCCCAACTGTTCATCTGGGCCGCCTGGTAGGCCTGCTGGATGAAGTCATTCACCTGCTCCACAGACATAGGGAGTAGCATCTCTTCCTCCGCTTGCTGAGGCTCTTGCTGAGGCATTTTTAAAGGTGTTAGTTGGGAACGGGCATGTTTGGCAGGTGGATAGGACTCTTCCGGGTCTTCCTGGGCACGTTTGCTACCTGTATTCTCTTCGGGGATGTCTATGACTAAAGTGTGTTCCTCGGGTTGAAGTATAGATGCTATTCCTGCATTTCCCGTCTCTCTCAGCGCCTCCAGGAAGGCCTGAAATGCTAAAGGACCTCGGCGTGGTAGTGTCGATGAGGGCATTGTTTCGTGCCGTATTGGTATTCTGTGCCATGATGTCTTCTTCCATGTATGTAGTGATTACGTTTCCCACCAGAAGCAGATCACATAGTTCGGCCACATTCATCATCTCACTAATGATCTGGACACGGTGCTGCATCAGCTTAGCTCGGTCAGATGAGTCCATGGCTGTTGGCTCAGGTAGGTGCTGTTCAGGCAGGTCTTCAGTAGGTAGGCTCAGGCTGGTCAGGTAACTCCTCGGGTAGGCTCAGGCTGGTCAGGTAGCTCCGGTCAAGTAGACAGGCCAATGAATGAAGCCATACCATGAAAATCCCCACTTTTATACACCACCCTGACAGACCCCGGATGTACAAAGAAGACATTGAGAAACCCGGATGTACAAGAACCCGGATGTACAAGAACCCGTGTGTAAAAAGGATGAATGCCCCACACTACAGGTATTGCTAGAGGACCCGGATATAGGTCAATCCTAAAATACCCGGCTGATCCCCCACCATCAATAATGTCAACCCTAAAATACCCGACTGTAAGGCCCTCTACAAGGATGTAAACAAGTCCCCGGATGAACAGGTCAGTACATGCATTCCTATCATTCAATATGACCTTGAACTATCACGTGACCTCCCCGTGATGGGAAAACCCCAGAACCAAGTACATATACCCAGGTCACGCCCGATTCACGCAGACCGGAAGTGACGTCATACACATGCGCACTCCCCGTGATGGAAAAACCCCAGAACCAAGGCATACAAGGTCAAAATACGCGCCTCTGATTGGCTGACGCAAAGGTCGAATGTCGCGTGATATTGAAATTTTTGAGGTCAATGAGAGTCTAGCCGTGTTTTCTATACTACTTACGCATCAGCTGTTTCTAATCATAGATGGATTGTTCAACTCGTCACAGAAGACGTTGAAGCCAAGTATATTGTGAAAAGGTAGGAACTAGGACCCTGCGGGCACTGGGCACTGTACCTTGCACAATCCCAAATACTTGTGTGGAACCGGGTCACCACTGCTCCATTCACCATTGCTAGATGACGAGTATAGGTTTGTTTTCAAGTTTGGGGTCACGACGATTCTTCCTATGATTAGATATCGGGACATGTGTATGCATGCTGTCGAAGTGCGAATTGCTTCCCGTGCTGTCAGAACTGTCCGCTCTCATTCTATAAATAATAGTTCAACAGCCACTCACGAAAAAGTGTCATTTCTTTGCATCGCCCGCGTAGATTTTGTTTGACTTCTTTTTCTAAAAGATCAACATTGCCCGGTCAATTAAATACCGCCGGATGTAGAGAGCAAGCAAAGAGAGAAAACATGGGGGCGGGGGGGGGTTGAGGTGGAACAAGTCTGTGCATGCTGTATAAGATAAATGCTAAGAAGATGACAGCGATGATGACGACTTGTTACTGGCGTGATCAAATATGTCAAAATTTCTCCGACCACTGACATTAATTGGGTTAACATAAGGTTGCAGGTACGCAGGTAATTCCTACGTATGGAATTGTTCATTGGGTCAGCTGTGTTCATCCTTCCTCTTTAGGTGTACCGTACGAAGAGATGTAGTCTGAAATAAACCCGCAAAACCACGTTAGTCAGCCTGAAAATCTACACTTGAGAAAAACTCTATCCTAAAGGCAAACTGTGTGTTCCAGTAGAACATGACGGGAATAAATGTAACTAAAAACCAGACAGATGCCTTATACGTTATAGCGCCCCACAGTGAAGGCAGAACTGGACAGATTATAGGAAGCTGAGCGATTGGGTGAGTGGGCCACTCCTATCGTCCCAGTAGTAAAACCGTCTGGGGCAGTCCGTATATCCGGCGATTTCAAAGTTACGATGAACCCGGTCCTGCAGGTAGATCCGCATCCTCTCTATCTTTATGTATATATTCGTTAGCTGGATTTAAACGCTTCAATATACTGGATCTACGACAGACCTTCCTCCAGATGGAGATGGATGCTATGATGATCACAGGCGAGGACGACGAAGAACGCTTGCACAATGCCAAGCTTGAGCTAAAGCATCTTGAAAGAGCACAAACGCCCCACCAGTGTGAACAAGAGCGAATTCTTCAAGTAACATATCACATTCTGTTGACCTGACATCAATGCTGAAGGTCTACAGGAAACTACAGAGAAGATTCAGGCTGTTCTCGGTGTTCTAAGACCTGAAGTCGTGCATACACTGAGATCCTTCTTAGGCTAAGTAAATTATTACCACCGGTTCCTCCCGGATTTGTCGTTCCTCCTGTACCCTTTACATCGCCTACTCCATAAAGACCAGAAATGATCATGGTCTTCATCATGCGAACAAGCCTTCAAGCAAGCTAATGAGTTGGTGACAAAGTTTTGACGCACTACGACCTGAAGAAGACGGTGTGTGTCGCGAGCGACACGTCGCTATATGAAACAGGCTGTGTTTTGTCTACGCTATGGAACATGGTTCCGAAAGGCTTGTTGCATATGACTCGTTCTCTCACAAAATCAGAACGCAACTTCCCTCAAATCAACAAGGGGCCCCAGGGGTCTATGGAAGGACATTTACACCTGTGACAGATAATCAACCATTGCTGTCCATACTACATCCACATAATGATATTCCTACAATACCGACAACAAAACTTCAAAGTTACGCACTTTTCTTGTAAGGGCACAACTAGCACATAGTGTGCAGAAACACGACAAAATACGGTGATGTAGACGCACTCTCGAGATTGGCACATTGGTTCCAGGTTTGACCCGGCCAGTGTCATAACAAAGACTAAATAATGGAGCTTTTATCTTCCTCGCTTGGCGCTCAGTAGGAAGAGGATAGATCAAGGACGGGTTGACCCGGTGTCATGATAATGTGACTGGGTTGTTGTGATATGCCAGAAAACAAATTTTGAAAGCGACTTTAAAATCCTACTCACGCATTTCGTATTGCTCCCTGTAATCATCTGATTTCACATTTCACATTGCACCTTATATTCTCTCATCTCCCCCTGCTCCTTGCACCCGTGATGTTAATCGTTTAGCTTGACCTTGATCTTTGACGTTGACCTCGATCTGTGATCTCGATTTTGACCCTGACCTTGAACTTGATCTGAATCTAATTTTGATTTGATATTAATGCTATTATATGAATTAGGTCTTTGGATTATGGATGCAGAAATTCTGTAATGGACGACGACTGAATATTGAATGACCGACTAGACGCTTGTATGGCTTTTGATCTATGACATCATTTCAACTGATTGTGTAATTTCCGAAGGTAACGCAAATGTTAAGGTGCGCGATTGGCTTATATTCTCTCGCATCTATTTAGAATCTAATTAGCAAAACTGCTAATTTGCGGATATTTTCTAGGATACTTTGCTATTTAGAACGAGATGCTAATTATACAATATATTCTGTTTCCCCCAAACAAATCCACCGACTGCAATATGCCCCCTGCATCGATTCAGCTGAACGTAGGCATAAATGTTGAATGAGAATTCATTGCACTACCAGATAAAACTTGCTGAATGATCGACAATATTCGAGTCACTCTCACGAGGAACTCCAACTGATTCGGGTGAACGAGAATATCGTTCGACTTGTCCGTGTCGTCAATGGCAGGTTGTACCCCAGTGAGGTCGCCGATAACGCTGATCTTCCATGAACCAAAGTCATCATAACCTGTGACGTGGCATGACGTCAAACGCTGAAGGGCTCTTTCTTTAAACTGTCATCGAGACAAAGTTTCACGCGAGCACATTCCATTCTTCACAGTTTGCTCATACTGAGAATGTCGGCGTTTTCCGTTTCGAAATACACGAAAGATCTGCATGAAATGTAGACTATATATATATGTGCGAAGCTGAGCTCTTGTTCCCCAGAAAGAAACAATATATTGTCTAATTAGCACTTTGATAATCGCATCTAAATTGCATCGATTCGCACCTCCTGGATACTTAATATATTGTCTATTTAGCGTAGATTTGCAGATTCAATTTCACACGCCGGCTTCACAATATATTGTCTAAATAGCACCGTGACAATTGAATTCAAATTGCACACATCCCCACGTCGCCCAGACTTAAATAAAAGTAGATCTGCACGGAATATCAAATTATTGTCAACCTTTTATCATTTGAACGCAACCCCTAGTGTCAAATGCCATTTGGTTCTCAAGAGAACTGCTCACATAATGCTTTTATAGTGATTATAACAATATGGCATTTCTAGGTTCAACAAAAAGGGATATCCACATCCTTAGTTGTTAAGGATTTACTGCTGCACAGATAATATTATTGTTATATTAACAACATATCATTTCTGGGATCAACAATAGAGAATGAAGCATGCCCGATAAGGTTAAACCGCTTTGTGAATATATGTTAAATAGAAAGTATATTAAGTCTTCTTGAATTGCGAATATATGCAATTTCCATGACATTATCAATGCTCTAATTAGACAATATATTGCTTCCGATTCAACAACAAATGTGTATGAATAAAATGTACCTGCGAATCTACGCTCTCCATGAAGTGCGAATCTACGCAATTTAGATGAGATTATCAAAGTGCTAATTAGACAATATATTGCCTCCCCTGCAGTCTCGCCGAGGTAAAACTGATTTGCGAATCTACGCTAAATAGACAATATATTAACTCTCCCTGAAGTGCGAACCTGTGCAAATTAGATGAGATTATCAATTTGCTAATTAGACAATACATTGCCCCTCATCCGAATCCGGCAAGGAAAAACCCATTTGCGAATCTACGCTAAACAGACAATATATTAACTTTCCCTGAAGTGCGAATCTATGCAATTTAGATGAGATTATCAAAGTGCTAATTAGACAATATATTGTCTTCTCTGCAATCTCGCCGAGGTAAAACACATTTGCGAATCTACGCTAAATAGACAATATATTAACTCTCCGTGAAGTGCGAATCTATGCAATTTAGATGAGATTATCAAAGTGCTAATTAGACAATATATTCTCTTCTCTGCAATCTCGCCGAGATAAAACACATTTACGAAACTACGCTGAATGGACAACATATTAACTTTCCCTGAAGTGCGAATCTATGCAATTTAGATGAGATTATCAAAGTGCAAATTTGACAATATATTGTCTGCCCTGCAGTCCCGCCGAGATAAAACAGATTTGCGAATCTACGCTAAATAGAAAATATATTAACTCTCCATGAAGTGCGAATCTATGCAATTTAGATGAGATTATCAAAGTGCTAATTAGACAATATATTGTCTTCCCTGCAATCCTACCGAGGTAAAACAAATTTGCGAATCTACGCTAAATAGACAATATATTAACTTCCCCTCAAGTGCGAATCTATGCAATTTAGATGAGATTATCAAAATGCTAATTAGACAATATATTGTCTTCTCTACAACCTCTACGAGGTAAACACATTTGCGAATCTACGCTAAATAGACAATATATTAACTCTCCATGAAGAGCGAATCTATGCAATTTAGATGAGATTATCAAAGTGCTAATTAGACAATATATTGCCTCCCCTGCAGTCTCGCCGAGGTAATACTGATTTGCGAATCTACGCTAAATAGACAATATATTAACTCTCCCTGAAGTGCGAACCTGTGCAAATTAGATGAGATTATCAATTAGCTAATTAGACAATATATTGCCCCTCATTCGAATCCGGCAAGGAAAAACCCATTTGCGGATCTACGCTAAATAGACAATATATTAACTTTCCCTGAAGTGCGAATCTATGCAATTTAGATGAGATTATCAAAGTGCTAATTAGACAATATATTGTCTTCCCTGCAATCCTACCGAGGTAAAACAATTTTGCGAATCTACGCTAAATAGACCATATATTAACTTCCCCTCAAGTGCGAATCTATGCAATTTAGATGAGATTATCAAAGTGCTAATTAGACAATATATTGTCTTCTCTGCAATCTCGACGAGGTAAACACATTTGCGAATCTACGATAAATAGACAATATATTAACTCTCCATGAAGTGCGAATCTATGCAACTTAGATGAGATTATCAAAGTACTAATTAGACAATATATCGTCTTCTCTGCAATCCTATTGACATATTTGCGAATCTACGCTAAATAGACAATATATTAGCTCTCCATGAAGTGCGAATCTATGCAAGTTAGATGAGATTATCAAAGTGCTAATTAGACAATATATTGCCACCCCTGCAGTCTCGCCGAGGTAAAACTGATTTGCGAATCTACGCTAAATAGACAATATATTAACTCTCCCTGAAGTGCGAACCTGTGCAAATTAGACGAGATTATCAATTTGCTAATTAGACAATATATTGCCCCTCACCCGAATCCGGCAAGGAAAAACCCATTTGCGAATCTACGCTAAATCGACAATATTGTGACGATTCGTTAATCCGTCGATTGTATTTTATAATATTCGCTGTCAGTTCAGACATGTACATATAATAATTTTCGATACGACGAATGACGATTTCTGACCCTGTATTTGTTGATTTTTCTCAATGTAATGTTCGTTCAATTTATAATTCTTTATCAAAGTGGATTAAATACCTTGTTCTTGTTGTTACCCAGTAGTTGTTGTTGAATATCTGGATGTGTGGAGTGAGATTTTCACGGTTATGCACATAATTTTGTTGGCAAACTTTTCCGATGTCATCCATGTTTACGATGATATCAAAACGAGGCTATACTCTGAAACGCTGCATCTTATGGACGATAACGTAACTGTACTAGCGTTTCATGAATTGTAATTGTTCGAAATGATCTCTTCTCAAAGAGATTGTCTTTATTAATCGCAACCTTTGAATGATTATTTGGTGATTAGCCGTTTACGACGCTAAACTCTCCTGAGGGTCGAGAGTATCACACTGGATTCATCTCACCAGGTGGCGCTGGGATCGTCTGCCCGCGAAAGTATAAAAGGCCAAACATACTAATAATTCGGCACTTGGTAATCACCGGGTCAGCTACACAGTCCAAACAACTGTGAGAATAGCCAACGATATCCCAGCTATTAATTGTCTGTAACAGCCAGCAGGATATTACCATACCTTAGGTAACTGGATACCATTGGGATATAATAAGGAGTATGAGAAGCAGATAATTTTATTGGTGCAAGGCCTACTCTTCAATGTAAACAAACCGTTGTCAAGGAAATTATGGGAACCCCGATCCCCTACGAGATATAAATACGGGTGAAAAGAATTTCAGCTGTATGCATATTTACTAGTCAAATAGAGGCTAAAATGTGTTTTGCAGTGAAGTATCTTTATCTTCAAGATCAACATTGAAGTTATTCAGCTATTATCTGATGTTATACATTCAGCCCCGAATTCCAGTGCCAAACCAGTAAATATATAATAACAGAAGAAACCAACAGGAATATACACAGAAGAAATACACAGACTGCATTCCATACATTAAATAAGAGATATTATAATTCGGGAGTGATTTAGTTCTCACTCAATGGCGTAACGTCAGAGTCATTAGAACTGAATATCACTACCCGCTTTTATAAATCCGGGTGACCCCAAAATTAAAAGACGGGTAACTCCAACATCAAGGCGAAGTCGATTAAATTAATAGTTACTCCCAATTACGGACACGGGAAGGGTTTAGCTGATATTCTAGACTTGTTCTAGTTTAAGGCTTTAAGCATAGCCCGTGAAAGTTACATATTGGGTTGAAACAACGCCAGCATATCACTACCCGCATTTATAAACCCGGGTAACCCCAAAAGTAAAAGACGGGTATCTCACAGAACAAGATTTGACGACTGTCAAGAATACAGGAGACGTTCATTTAGTAATTTGCACCAAAGCTTCATGGGAAAAGATTTAATACTCATTATAATCACACAGTATTCAGACTTATCCAGATTCTCTTCAATAAGCTATCACCCGTAAATAAATATCTGGATCTCGATGGCACATATCACCCGTAGATAAAAACCCGGGTGATCTTTCAATATCAGATCGTCACATAGATCTACGCCGGAGACTAGTGAACACAGAATCCCGGGATTGGATTATTACTCTTGGATGACAGACAGAATTATCAGTTTTAAAATACATGCTACGGTACAAAGACGGAACTAACGAGTGTACAAAACCGAATTATCAATGCTATACCGGAGACAGCGTTGGAGAGAAATAACAACAAAACACGAATGTTCCCGAGAGACTTGCCTTTTATTATCATGCATCGAAGTTTGTATGATATGTACATATTAATTCAGATGGAATAAAATTTGATCTAGTTGAACATAAAACGGCATTATTCTTACCGATGTTATTGATTAAGAATACTCGGTCAACTGTATAAATTCCGGATATTCCGGTGGTGTCAGAACTGATTAAATAATAATGGCGATTGGTATAACGTATTAATCAGCCATCCTGACCGATCAGCTGCGTAACAGTATTGGAGTATTGTTGCACAGGTTGACCGTTACATTTTTGGTGTCCGAGAAGTGGGATTCAGAATATACCCTGAATTCAGTGATACTTACCCAGCCCGGAAAATCTTCAAATACCATATTCTCGAAACATTAATACAATAAAATACGATGGATATCGGGGGAATGTTTAAGACACCCGGACCAAGACGGAGCAGACGTGGAACTAAATCAGATATTCAGTCAACAGAAGACGACACGGCGAGCGAGGCCGAATTTCCCGATGTAAATCCAGCCATGGAACACAGACAAGTTATACACGAAATTGTCAATTCAAATGGGGTAACCATGGAAACAGAGAAAAACGTAGGATTAAACTCGGGAGACACGCTCGAAGTTGACAGACCTATGGGGGAGCTACGTAAAGAAGTATCCAGTATGGTCGGAGATATATTACGTGGAACAATGCATGATGTAACTTCAATGATCAAAGGAGCGGTAACGGAAGCAATTTCCAATCTTGAATTACCGACACCCCTCTCTCGTAATACCAGCGATATTACGGATTCTCACAATAAATCAGTTTCTGGGAATAAATCAAGAAATGGTAAAATACGGAAAATACCGCAAACAGAAAGTCGGAAAAGGATAGCCTCACCGCTGATTAATGATAGTTCAAGCAGTGATAATAATGACTCCGATAATAATAGAACTACCCACACTAGTAAAGAGCGCAGTAGATGGACTGGAATACCTAGACAATCTAGCGCAAAACTACCATCATTCACTGGACTGGAAAAATGGGAAGTATGGCACAACAGGTTTAAGGATGTAGCCAGACTAAGAAGGTGGACAAAGGAGGAAAAATTAGCGGAAATTTTACCCCGTTTACAAGGGAAGGCGGGAGAGTTTGTATATGGTCAGCTTTCTTGGGAAATACGGGGTCAATATGACTCGTTGGTAAATGAATTAGGACATCGTTTCCGACGGGTAGAAACTCCCAAAACATTTGGAGCCGCTTTCAGCAATAGAAGTCAGAAAAATTCAGAAAAGGTCGAAGATTATGCCGCTGAATTAAAGAGGCTGTATGACAAAGCATATGCAAATAGGGATTTTACGACCCGACATGAAGATTTACTGCGAAGATTTCTAGATGGACTGCACGATGAAAACGCAAGATTCCATGTGGAATACGTCAAAGACCCCAAAAACATCGACGAAGCGGTTTTTGAAGTAGTCAATTTTCTAGAAACGCAGAGAAGAAACGGGTGCAATTTGAAACGACCTACTCGTTTAGTGAAATTTGAGAACAAAGACGAGGAGACGACAGATATTGTCCCGACTGATGAACTGACAAAAGAAGCTCCATCGAATAACCGGGGAAAATTCAAAGGTGGGAAAAAGCCAATCAACGGCACCAGTAAAATTGCCAACACCGAAGAAACTGTAAATCAAGTACAGGAGTTACGTAATGAACTAAAGACGGCAATGTCTTCCATAACGGAACGAATAGAGAGAATGGAACAACAACCAAGAAACAATCCCCAATCAAGAAATCTTCAACAAACGCGACCACAAGATAACCACGGAACGAATTTTCAACCCAGAGAAAATTTTACTGGATGTTTTAAATGTGGTGGTTCTCACTATGCGAGATATTGTCAGAATTATCTCAAGGGACAATTAAATCCAAGAGCCCAACAATTTACCCCACAAACTAGATATCCTAGCTATGGAGAAAATGCTGGACCAAGAATTTCAGCAGGCAGCCATAATACTGGTATTCAACAAACAAACTACAAAGGATCGGCTCAATAGGCCGAGGGACGGTCCCTTACCATCACGGCCACTCTTTTGTTTTTGAAAAACCAGGAACTACATCTATACCACGTTATATTCCCGGGAAATCTAATTCATCACAATCAGTTAGAAGAGAAATTCCAAAATATGACGGGGTATACATTAAAGGGGCTTTAAATGGAACGGAAGTTACTTATACCGTTGACACGGGGGCAACACGGACTATTGTGTCTGATAGGATCTTTTCCCAAATTCCGGGTCGTCAGCGTCCTATGTTACGGAAAACAGGGAAAGGCAACATATCATGCGCAGATGGACGAACCCTGAAATATACAGGGAAAGGTGATTTCAAAGTTTCTCTTGGATCTCTTATATTCGAACAGGAACTGGTTGCCGCTGATATTGAGGATGATATCCTTTTAGGAACAGATATACTGCAGAAAGGCCCGAAAGGACCAGCTGATATACTGCTTAGTGAAGGGAAAATGATTCTTAACAAGGTAACAATTCCTCTGAGTCAAATTCCAACACCAAGAATTAGGAAAGTACTAGCAGTAACTGATACTAACATCCCCGGTATGAGTGAAATGATCATCGATGCGGTTATAAACAAGGTCACAGGGCGATCGGATGAAACTGTCTGCTTGATAGAAGGATCGGCGGAGTTTTCCAAAAAGCATTCACTTATAGTGGCACCCTGTCTCGTTGATACGGGGATTGAGATTGATTTTAAAGTTCGAATATGCAACCCTTTCGCTGAGTCCAGAATCATTAAACAGAATACATGCCTGGGGTATGCGGAATCTGTAGATGATGATATTCAGACACTCTTAGACAAAGAAGGAGAAACAGACGAGGGAAATTTTGACGTTGTTCGTCGAATTCAGTTGATCAATGAGCACCCCAACATCACACGACAAGTATCTCATGAACGTGAAAATAAAAGTAGTGGTAAATTGGGGGTTCCAAGTCATTTGAAGGACTTGTATGACGAAACAGTACAGAGGCTGGATCCAGACCATCATGCCGAGATAGCGGAGTTGCTGAACGACTACGAGGATGTATTCTCCAAAAACGAGTTTGATTTAGGATGCACAGATTTGGTGGAACATTCCATAGATACGGGTGACGCAAAACCCATCAAACAACCTCCAAGGCGGTTACCCATGGCATTCGCTGGTGAGGATAAGAAGGCTTTGGAAAACCTACAAAAACAGGGATGTATTCGGCCATCAACTTCACCCTGGGCTTCTCCAATAGTTTTAGTAAGGAAGAAATGTGGCTCAGTGAGGCCATGTGTGGATTATCGCGGGGTAAATTCAGTCACTCGTAAGGACGCTTTTCCATTGCCAAGAATTCAAGACTGTCTCGATGCTATAGAAGGCGCAACATGGTTTTCTACATTGGATCTTACATCAGCGTATAACCAAGTCAAAGTCAAAGAGTCCGACATTCCTAAAACGGCGTTCGTGACGAAATATGGACTATGGGAATACACAAAAATGCCGTTTGGTCTGTGCAATTCTCCAGCAACGTTTCAGCGATGCATAGAACTTGCCCTCTCTGGTCTCCAGTGGGTCTCTTGTCTTCTATACCTGGACGATGTGGTCATATTTGGGCATACATTTGAAGGACATACACAAAGACTAAAGGAGGTATTGCAGAAAATCAGACTCGCAAAGCTGAAACTTAAACCCATAAAATGCCACCTATTGAAAAGGGAAGTGGAATTTCTGGGCCATGTTGTTTCCAAGGATGGAATTCGTCCAAATAAGGCAAATATGGAGAAAATCATAGCATGGCCAACTCCAAAGAACGTTACTGAAGTGAGAGGTATTCTGGGGTTGGGAGGCTATTACCGTCGTTGGGTGAAAGACTTTTCAAAGTTGGTACATCCACTCACCGAACTGACGAAGAAGGACACAACTTTTCTTTGGACTCCTCAATGTGAAGAAGCTTTTATGGGGATTAAAGCAGCTCTTACTGGATCAGAGATTATGGGATATCCGAAAGATGGTTGTCTGATTATCCTCGAGACGGATGCATGCGATGTCAGCATTGGGGCAGTGTTATCTCAAATACAAGACGGGAGAGAGCGCGTTATTGCCTATGCAAGTCGTGTCCTTAACAAATCGGAAAGGAACTACTGCGTGACAGACAAGGAACTGTTGGCTGTCAAATCTTTCATTGAGTACTTTCGACATTATTTACTGGGAAGGAAATTTCTGGTGAGGACAGATCACCAGACCCTGAAATGGCTTTTCAGTTTGAAGGAACCAAAAAACAGAATAGCGAGGTGGATAGAGATATTATCGGCTTTTGATTTTGAAATAGAATACAGGCCAGGAAAGCGTCATCAGAACGCTGATGCGTTATCCAGATGTCCTAATCCTAGGTTTTGTCAGTGTGATGACGGAGACAAACCTTTGAAGTGCGGCCCTTGTGTGAAGTGTCAAAAACGGACTTCAGAGATGCAGGGAGTAAGCACAGAGAATTCGGAGATAGTAGATGAACTGCGGAGAGCAAAGTCACAAAGTGAAGCTCATAGTGGTTTTGATCACATTAAATTAGTACGGCCTACATGTTTTCTTCATAGATTAGGGAGTACTGTATTCTGGTATGTGAGGAATTTGATATTACTGTTGCTGAATATCATCACCTGGAGTAACCATGGATTTTCAGACCAGAACGATGTAGCAAATCGAACTTGGCAGGGAAAGGTTATGGTGCATGGACAGCACGAGACAGATCAATTTAAGAAACTTACTCAGAATGACACCCATATGGACAATTCGGATAGTGGTTGTAGTCGAA
>JAVTVY010008631.1:0-46698 GCA_036873755.1 Hanleya hanleyi
AACACCATGGCGAGATGCCGATGGACATGAAGTCGGGTATGTACGGACTCTACGTCTACTCGGACGTGGTGGACAACCACATCGTGGGCGATATCAACACACCTCTGTTACGGGTGGTCCCCATTAAAAAGACGTATGGCGATCAAGTCACCCACAGTTTCAACCATAGCATGTACCTGCCCGTACGACATACCGACATCAACACGATCACGGTGGATATAAGAGATGACACGGGACGAGCGGTGGCATTCGAACGAGGAAAAGTGGTGCTGACACTCCATTTTCGACAAGCACGTGCTCCCCACTTTGCATAATGAAAGTACCTTACGAGTGCGATGCACGCAGCTATGCCGACTATTATGCCCAACAGGCCGGGGGTGGCTTTCCGGTATTTAGCGGTGCACGCATGCAACGAGGACATGGCCTGGGGAACATACTCGGCAGCATTGTGAAAACGTTCCTGCCCTTGGTGACGCGTGGGGTGAAAGCAATCGGCAAACAAGCGGTACGCAGTGGACTGCAAGTGGCCGGTGATGTCTTGGGGGGTGCGGCACCCCGACAAGCCTTGAAACGACGGGCCAAAGAAGCGGGAGGCGTCTTGGTGGCCAAAGCACAACGCACCGTTGGGAATAAAAGAGCTGCCCCACCGAGATCACGCACCAGTCGACGACCGACCCAGCGACGACGCACATCCAAGAAGACACGGGATATCTTTTCTTAAAACATGGCCTTAATCCACGCCGAGTCCTGCCCCTCCACCAACAGTGAATTTGATTTGTGGACCGTGCCGCCCACACAAACCAGTGTCGAACAAGGATTATGGGTGGAGCATCTCCCGCTCTCCAGCATCCACGAAACCGGGCCCATCGAGTTCACCATCAGTAATGCGGATACGGCCTATGTGGATTTAGCCCATACCTACTTGTATGTGAAAGCCAAGGTGGTCAATGGAGCTGGCACCAGACTCGCTGACCAAGCAACGGTGAGCCCGACGAATCTCTGGCTGCACTCGATGTTTCAGCAGGTGGATATTTTTCTCAGCGACAAACTCATCAGTGACTCCACCAACACGTACCCCTATCGAGCCTACATCGAGACACTGTTTGTCGTATGGCCGAGAGGCTAAAAAATCTCAGCTGACAACCGCTTTATTCTACAGGGACACGGCCGAGCACATGGACACGGCGGACAATGGGGGATATAACAAACGGAAGGCTTTCACTGCGAACAGTGCCTCGGTGTATATGATGGGTCGACTGCATGCAGACATGTTCATGCAAGACCGGTACCTCTTGAACAAGACCCCCATCAAAATCCGACTGATACGGGCGCCTCCCACCTTCGCCTTGATGGCCACTAACGTGGAGGGGCATGTAGCGGACTATAAGATTGTCATCCAAGACGCAGTCCTGTATGTCCGAAAAGTGAAACCGAATCCAGCCGTTCAATTGGGACACATGAAAGCCTTGGAAACAAAACCAGCCCAGTACCCTATCCGACGTGTGCAAACCAAAGTGTTCTCTGTGCCTGCTGGAAATGTGGGCGCCAACAAAGAAAACCTGTTCCTGGGGGAACTACCCAAGCGATTGATCCTGGCCTGTGTGGAAAATACCAGTTTCAGCGGAGCCTACCCAGAGAATCCGTTTGACTTTCAACATTTCGGCATCAATTTTGTGGCCCTGCATGTGGATGGACAACAGGTGCCAGCCACGGCCTTAACACCGAACTTTGGGCGGAGGAATTTCGTTCGAGCCTATCAGAGCCTGTTTACAGCCACCGGTCAAATCAACCAGGACGAAGGGAATATGATCAGTCGGGAGGACTACGCGAACGAATACACGTTGTTCTGTTTCGATCTGACCCCCACCTTAGAGAACGACCATCAGCTGGCCCTCGCCAAGCAAGGCAATTTACGGTTGGAAATCCACTTTGCACGAGCCCTCCGGAGCACCGTCAATGTGATCTGCTACGCCGAGTTTGACAGCATCATTCAAGTGGACAAAGCGCGCAACGTCCTGTGTGACTTCTCCACCTAACATGGATACAGACCAGATAACCACCGTGCTGGAGAATGACCCAGAGACACGTAGGGTGTTTCAAGGGGTGTTCGCCCGAGATGTGTTTCCATTAGACCGTATGTATCCGGCTGCTTACGTTCTCAACACGGACCCGATGGATCGACCCGGTGAACACTGGGTGGCCGTGTACTTGACAGAACAGCAGGGGGAATACTTTGACCCGTACGGTCTGCCACCCCCCCATCCCGATTTAACAGACTTCATGGATCAAGGCACAGAGACGTGGTGTTGGAACAGTCAAACGTTGCAAAGCCTGACCAGTGGCGTGTGCGGACAATATTGCTTGTTTTACCTGTACCATCGATGCCGGGGAAGACCCTTATCTACTATCGTACAGATGTTTGACGAGTACTCACAGGCCGAGGACCGCGATGTACTCGTCTATGACTGGGCCGCCCATCATTTCAATGTACAAGCCCCGTTCTGGGCTTAAGTTAATGACAAGCCCCTTGTTCAGGGCTTCAATGTACAAGCCCCTTGTTCTGGGCTTCAGTTAATTACAAGCCCCTTGTTCTGGGCTTCAGTTAATTACAAGCCCCTTGTTCTGGGCTTGAGTTTTCACGTGGTTGTTCTCACGTTGTTGTTGTTCACTGAATAAAAAAAAAAAAAAGAATGAGATCTCACCAAAAAACCCTGTCTTGTGTGTTTTATTCCTAATGCATCAATGCCCAATGTGGAGATTCAGTCACACTGAAATCAGTGGTGTAGGATGGGGTCAAAATGTAACCCATCAAGTTTAGAAGGCAAGAGCACTATAGTAAAAAATAGAGAGCCAATGAAATCAGCCTACAGACCAAGTACGTGTCTTTGGTCTAGGTTTGGGGCGGGCATTTCATTGAGGTACGTGTATACGGTGAGTGAAGAGACTCGTCCAACACGTATAGATTATGACTATAAGTTCTATGAGCATAATGCATGAAAGTGGCTTTGAACACCGTATTAGTCAATCAGTGGCCTAGAATGGAGCCAAAAGGTAACCCATCCATGTCCAGAAAAACATTACCCGGGTGTACAAGAACCCAGATGTAGGCGCGGACGTCAGCGAAAGCACACCGTGAATACCCCAATTCCATTGGCTGATTGTTCGATCGCTGATTGGTTCTTTTTCTCGACCGCTGATTGGCTCTTTTTCTCGACCGCTGATTGGTCCAAATGGAACTGCCCATCTTTCCCAGGTTCATCTAGAATCCCCTAGAATCTAGAATTTTTTATTGTGCTCAAGCTCTGACTATAGCGATGCCGCAACATTGTCTCACTGGACATTGGACCGTCTGACCTGGAGGTGACCCTTTGACCTTTTGACCCGCGTCCGCGCGCGCACTGCCGGGGATGACGCGCACTTCCGGAGAACTCGCGCGCGCGCTCGCGCTGCGGGGCGCTGGGGCGGGGCGGGAAAACCCACCGGCGATTGAACATACGGACGTCTAAGAGGAAACATTAGGAACTCTTCTATGTTTGGATGTAGTTTTTAGTGAAAAACCCGGAAGTGACGTCATACAGGGTCCAGTTTTCGACACTAAGTGACCACATCCGACAAAATGGCCAGTTTCTCATTTGCATATTTTCAGCGGACAACAGGCCGCCATCTTGAAACCGACCACCCCTAACCTACAAAAAACAGGCCGCCATCTTGAAAACAGTGGGAAAAAACCCAGAGACCTCATTTGCATATTTTCAGGGGGACAACAGGCCGCCATCTTGAAACCGACCACCCCTAACCTAGAAAAAACAAGCCGCCATCTTGAAAATATGCAAATGAGGACCGAAACAAGTGCAATTGACCTTGACCTACAAAAAACAGGCCGCCATCTTGAATCCGACCACCCCTAACCTAGAAAAAACAGGCCGCCATCTTGAAAATATGCAAAAAAAATACAACAGGCCGCCATCTTGAAACCGACCACCCCTAACCTAGAAAAAAACAAGCCGCCATCTTGAAAATATGCAAATGAGGACGAGCGAAACAAGTGCAATTGACCTTGAATGCAAATGAGGAGGTCAAACAAGTGCACTTGTCCACCATCTTGAAACCGACCACCCCTAACCTACAAAAACAAGCCGCCATCTTGAATCCGACCACCCCTAACCTACAAAAACAAGCCGCCATCTTGAATCCGACCACCCCTAACCTACAAAAACAAGCCGCCATCTTGAATCCGACCACCCCTAACCTACAAAAACAAGCCGCCATCTTGAATCCAAACCACCCTCCCATATTAAAACAAGCCGCCATCTTGAAACCGACCACCCCCACCCTACAAAAACAAGCCGCCATCTTGAACATATGCAAAGACCTCATTTGCATATTTTTCAGCGGACAACAGGCCGCCATCTTGAAACCGACCACCCCTAACCTACAAAAAACAGGCCGCCATCTTGAAAACAGTGGGAAAAAACCCAGAGACCTCATTTGCATATTTTCAGGGGGACAACAGGCCGCCATCTTGAAACCGACCACCCCTAACCTAGAAAAAACAAGCCGCCATCTTGAAAATATGCAAATGAGGACGAGCGAAACAAGTGCAATTGACCTTGACCTACAAAAAAAACAGGCCGCCATCTTGAAAACAGTGGGGAAAAACCCAGAGACCTCATTTGCATATTTTCAGAGGGAACAACAGGCCGCCATCTTGAATCCGACCACCCCTAACCTAGAAAAAACAGGCCGCCATCTTGAAAATATGCAAATGAGGACCGTGAAACAAGTGCAATTGACCGCCAAAAAAAAAACAGGCCGCCATCTTGAATCCGACCATCCCTAACCTAGAAAAAACAGGCCGCCATCTTGAAAATAGGCAAATGAGGCGCGAAACAAGTGCAATTGGACGCACCTACAAAAACAAGCCGCCATCTTGAAGCCGACCACCCCTAACCTAGAAAAAAAAAGCCGCCATCTTGAAAATATGCAAATGAGGACCGAAACAAGTGCAATGGGCCGCCATCTTGAAACCGACCACCCCTAACCTAGAAAAAACAAGCCGCCATCTTGAATAGTACCAATGCATCCAATGACCTCATTTGCATAAAACTCATTAACATAAACTCACGCATGCGCACACACATAGCCACGCCCACAAAATTATTTCTGCGCATGCGCACTGAACCCAATTGGCCCTTCAATGCGTGCTACCTACTACTCAGGGGTAGGCCGTGGGAATACAGATTAAGTGTATAAAACAAATTTTGGTCCCCCCCCAAATATTTCAAGCGGCAAAATATTTTCTCCCCCTTCGAGTTGTAGCAGAAATTGCAGTAATGTGTATACACATTCATATCTTTATTTAATTAACTGAATATCGCTGAAGGTTGTTTCACGTAACATAAATGAATCCAAATATGATATATCGGGCAAATAAAAAAAATATATATAAAAAAAATAAGAAGACGAAAGTTTGATCCGAAATGTCACTCGAACTTATAGCTCCATAAACTGAACGCCACACTGCTTTCGAAAGCGAGCAGCCTAACAACTGGTCTATGAAGACGTCTGCCTCAATGCATATTTTACTTGCTCACATAATGTTACTGGTAGAATACACGCGGGGCAGTTGCACAATTTTTTAATTTGATGAAATATGACACATCAAACCAGAATGATGTTTCAACCGATTGTAACACTAAGCATTGTGATGATAAATACATACAAATTGTCGAAAGAGCACATCCGACCGTTTTCAAACTTGAATAAACCAGTTTGGGACAATTGGCCATCACCA
The DNA here is from genome assembly GCA_036873755.1 of Hanleya hanleyi. Lineage (NCBI taxonomy): Eukaryota > Metazoa > Mollusca > Polyplacophora > Lepidopleurida > Hanleyidae > Hanleya > Hanleya hanleyi. The sequence continues at coordinate 5,795 of JAVTVY010008631.1, forward strand.
TTTCGCATGATATGAAACTTTTTTACAGTGCATAGCAATCACTTTCAGCCGTTTCACTTTCAAATGAAAATCATGTTTACTATCGTCACACCCGAAGGAGTTATTCTCGGATAACCATCACGCATCCTTTGTTAGTATCGGATTCATATGGGGGTGGGTGAACGTACATATACGTAGGTGATTCAGTGTGTGTTCATAAAAGTTTTTCAATGGGTTAAGTGATGTACATGAGGAAATACAATATTGGCGGTACACGAGATCAGGTTTGACAGTCTAAACTGAACTGATTCACATACACAAATATATTTCCAGGTCACTTTCAAAATTCCAAGTTGATTAGATGATAAATAAAGAATTTGGAGATGTATTCTATCTGGGTGCAGGTCATTTCGTCCCCAAACCAACTCGTTCCCAAACAACTGGTCACCAACTTGAGTCAATTCGTCCCCAACTTCAAAATTTTCTGCTTTTCCGCGATGAAAAGTGGGCAAAAGCTATTTCATTTCACATTACATTAATATTTACTAATTTATCTTGCAGTTTTTGCAGAGAAATTGCATAAATAAAAAATTCGGAAAATCTGATCAAAAAAGCGACCAAAAAAATTGCGGTTTTTGAAAATGACGTCATTGTGACGTCATTAAAGCGGCCATCTTGGAATAAAATTTTTCACATTTTCTGGGGGAGCTTGACCCAAGGGTAAACGTTTGAAGCGTACGAAGGGATACAAAGACAAACCACGCGGTTGTAAGTACAATGAACAATTAACACATGTTTAACAGTATAACCCGACCAAAACAGTCCGACAATCTTGTACATAGACCGTTAGTTTCTTCTTTTTATATACTATCTGTTCTTCATCTTTCATATATTCGAGTGATCATAATTGTATAACTGTTATAATCTATATCTGCACAGATGATCGGTCATCGGTATGAACACGACGATCCTAGGTTTGAGATGCTCATGGAGAAGACTGATCTCATACAGTCTCTGATACATCCACGTTTCACCGGGGTCATGAACCGGTTCCCTTGCCTTCGGCACATCCCGTTAGGTAAAGGCAAGATATACCGGCGTACCATGCAAATTACAGAAGAACTGAAGGACACCATTTACAATAAAGAGAAGGTGAGAACGTTTTCATATTTGATGTGCTTGTCACGAGCATGAATGTTTGTGAATAATCGTACGACCAGAAACATTGTAGCTTAACATCATTGAAAACACTTTGACTACTTTGCTTTTTGGTAAGACAAGATATACTGTATTTGCCGCTAGATACAATGATAAGTAAACATTGACTCTGTAGATCTATTTTTTCGGTAAAATTAAATTAAAAACAAACGGAAAAAAAAAATCACAGCATTTGCATAAATTTTAGCAATCGCATGTCAGTTGTAGAACTTCAGTCTTGGCTTCATACACTGCACGCAATCCGCCCTGTCCACACTAATCTTTGGATAATACTTAGATACTGTTATCTTGCCCCGATGGCGGCGACAGGTGCACCGTCACGTGGTCACCGTGTGAGCTCCGGTTCGTTCTCATGATCTGTCTCCTATATCGTTAACCCGGGGCGGGTATCTCAACTATAGATAACTGGTACAAATATAATAATATGGATCACATATTCCTACCAATCTGAAAAAGGACAAATAAGCGTATATTTATGATAATTTTGGCAACATCGGAGCGAAAATAATCCAAGTATCAGCGATTAAAAATGTTAACGAACCGGAGCTCATGCGTACTTTAAAATGTTCCTATAGTATTTCACTCTCAAGATTATGAAAAAAATCCTGTCCAAATTTTAATTGGAAACAAATATAGGCCAGTTTGATTGCCAAAATTCACCGGATGAGGTGACCTTACCTTTGGCCGTGGTATCTCGAAAGATGGTGGGACATTTCTATATGTTGGAGCGGAATGGGCAGGCTAGTTTTTGTAGCTGGTCATTTGTGACGGTGAACATTAGGGAATATATATAGTTGTTTTCCAAAATATGGTCAGCCAATTTACAAGATGTGAGGTCGTTTTTGGTGGTTTGTGTCCTTATGCTCAACATCATATAGATAGGAAAAGTGTCAGATCTTGTCAGCGTATCTACATCTAGTAACTATGCCATGTAGGTATGGGTTTTTTGGCACCTATCCAGGCCTGCCATATATGTTTCCTACTTGTTGAGCTAGGGGGCTGAAACTTGTCAAACTATACTGTTGGGTGAAGCCCTACCTGAAAATGTAATACAATCCAAGATGATCGCCCTAATGGAATCACAGTGACCTAATGGAATCACAGTGACCTAATGGAATCACAGTGACCTAATGGAATCACAGTGACCTAATGGAATCACAGTGACCTAATGGAATCACAGTGACCTAATGGAATCACAGTGACCTAATGGAATCACAGTGACTGTGGAGATCACAGTGACCTAATGGAATCTGTGCAGCGACCCTAATGGAATCACAGTGACCTAATGGAATCACAGTGACCTAATGGAATCACAGTGACCTAATGGAATCACAGTGACAGGCGGAAAATGACCCCCAATGTGATAAGCCACAAAGTCACTCTCAAATTTGTGTCGTTTCGGAGATATGGTAATAAGGTTAGCCCCACCCATCCCTGTAGAATTAATCCGATTGCTGTTCAGTTTTGCTTATTGTTTCTCACATGAAATACATTGCAATACTTGTGTAGGCATCATTTGATCCACATAGTCCAAAGTGTGCAATGGACGAACTCCTTAAACTTCGCCAAGAGACGGAAGGGGACACTGATACCTGGCTTAGCGAGGACCATATTTGGGCATGTGTGAATACCATACTTGGAGCAGGTAATCTCATTACATTAAACTGTATAAGTACTGTATTCGGAAGATACTTCGAATATATCTGATAGAATTTCCCACTCGAAAGTAGATATCGTCCATTTATAGTGTATAGTGTAGGAGTATCAAGTAATTATTGTATTTGTAGTGTTAAAATTGAGCGTTACATCAACTGAACATTTCATTTACTCAAGTTTAACTTTACACAGACTAAAAACTACTCGAAACCTAATTGGGTGTGTATGTGTGTTTAGTTCAGCAATATTTCCAAACAATATACTTCCAATCCATATAGAAATTCCCCTTTTGTTGTGTATATAACAAACTAGCATATATATAATGACTAGGTCTAAAAGATCTAAAAGTCATTTTCTTTTTTTTTTCCTTTTACCAAAAGTCTAAAAGACCTGAGTTACCGGGACACACTTGCAAGTGGCGGCGTAATTTCATGCTCATGAGTAGATGGGCATCTCGACTTTTTTCCTGTCAAGACACTTGACCGAATGTGAGACACGCACAGATGTATTTTGACCACATTCGGCTTTACTAACAGCCGAATTTGTCCGCGAGAACATTATGACGTCATCCTATACAATTGTCTCCCGTTATGTCAAACAAGCCGTATAGCCCAAAAAAACGTCTCTAAAACGTATTAGATTATCGATATCATAGAGAAGTGACGCCAGTTTGTTATTAGCTGCGCAAAAACGTAATGTATTTGGAACCAACCGTTTACTCCCCGTTGTGGACAACGTGGATCTATTCGCTGACCGAAAGATCGCAAACCAGTGAAACTTTCACAAATAACACTGACAAGTGCGGTCAGGGACAAATTTACTTGGAAGATTTCCCAACATATTCATGGTCGTGCTGTGGGATCATTTACAAGCATATATTTCCACTTGCAATACATTTAATATTGGAGTCAATGTGAATATGAATCTAAATGCAATAGTTATGTCCAAGTCAGTTTGACCACAATAATCTCTACATGATTACGAAAGTGGTGGGAATTCTTCCCAATTCAGGAAGAACCTACGTACGTAATATAGGCGTTCGATCCTTCATTAGATCATCAGACCTATTGGGTCTGGGCTGTTTGGGACCTGTGCAGATCTTGGGGGTGACTCCCGCCCTTAATTATTTTTCTCACCCCTTGAGCAAGGGGGATAAAACTTACCACACTATGCCCTTGGGTCAATTTTGATATCAGAAAACGTGAAAAAAAAATCCAGGATGGCGACTTTGAAGACGTCACTGTGCAGCATGACGTCATTTTTTTTATATATGCTATTTATATATGCTATTATATGATAAATTAGTAAATATTAGTACGATCTGAAATAAAATAACTTTTCATCGCGGAAAAGCCGAAGTTTTGAAGAAAAATTACGAAAACATCACTTTTCTGTTATCCCACGTGGCCGCCATCTTGAATTTATACATGATCCTTGGCTCGGGAGGAGGGGGGGGGGGGAGGGGTATGCAAATTGGCTCAAATGACCCAATATGATAAACTATAAAGTCACGAAGTATCAGCTCTCAATTTTCTGTCGTTTCGGAGATAGCGCAGAAAGTTTGGTGGAGAGGCGGGAGGGGGGGCGGGGGGGGCATTTTGCCCACTCATCTCCCCTCCCCCCAGGTCTGGTAGGGTTAAGAACAACTTTATTCATCATATATATGGTATATGCAGTGCTTTTCCTCTGCCTCGGCCCAAATCGTTGATGCATACAAATTCAACAAAACACGGCATTTTAAGGTGCTATGCAGCTTCAATGCTTATCATGTGTCATCCACTCACTAGCAAAGAATGTTAAGATATAGTTTTGAGTAGTCTCGCAAGAGGTTCAGTGGTTTGGGGTTTTTTCTTCAACACATAAAATATACGCTGGCGTGCATTCGAATTCCAGCCGATCCAGCAGAATACTTGTTTCTTTTTCAAAAATAGTTAAACAATTTGCTACGAGCAGCAGCTGATTAGATTTGTTATAGCGTGTACTACTGGTACATGTATGTGTCCATGTGGACAGAGCTATTATAATGTGATGTAATCGTGTTGAAGAGCAAATATAAGAGCTAACTGAATGGTTCATCATTCCCGTGCTTGTTCCTCGCTACTTCAGTGGGAAAAATAGTTAAACAATTTGCTACGAGCAGCAGCTGATTAGATTTGTTATAGCGTGTACTACTGGTACATGTATGTGTCCATGTGGACAGAGCTATTATAATGTGATGTAATCGTGTTGAAGAGCAAATATAAGAGCTAACTGAATGGTTCATCATTCCCGTGCTTGTTCCTCGCTACTTCAGTGGGAGACTATGGATATGCTATTCGTCTGTCCGTTCGTCCGCCTTGATGTCGGTCCGTCGCAAACGCAGTATCGCAATAACATGGTCTAGAGTCCAAATGTGAGCTGTCAAGATTTGTATCTAGACCCACGCTTTTATTGCAAGTGTTCATGTGGGTATCTTGAAAGATATGCCCACACGGACACTAGCAACTATCTGAGCGGTATCAAATATTCGACAGCAATGATGTGATAACCCTATTAAGTCTTCTGATGGAAAGCGATAAACTGTTGCGACTGTTATATAGAATAGAAACGGAAAAAAGCTAAATGTTTTCAGTATTAAATATATATTAATACTGGTTTGGTGACGTTCCCTTGCATGACTTCACTTGTACTCTCCGATTATCGAGATGGGCGATCGCCTGTATTTGCACACATGGATACAATATATTTTGCCTGGACATTATAGTCTTCAAAATCGAAATCTAGTTACCTCCCCTTGTCTCATCCTCTCGACAGAATTTATACAAATACATGGCAATATAGTATACATCTGTATTGATATAGTGATTGGAATGGTGTTGTGATACAGCATCCTAATCTCTGTGGATTAAACTAGCACGCGATCAAACATGGCGACCAATTATTTACAAATCGTAGTCACTCGATCAAATATGACGGTTGTATCAATGGGATAATGTGGTTGGTTGATCAGAACCAATGTCGGATCCAAAACCTATGATTTAGCCTCAGTTTAAGCAGAAGTGGATAGCGTCTTAATCGTTGCTAATCTTCATAACAAATTTAATATCTACGCTCACACTTCGAACTAATGCTATATCAGCCCACTAGTTGTCTTCATTGAAAGGTTGCAAATTATTAATAGATACCAGTCATCATTGACGTAAAATGCATTTGAATTTCGAAATGTACTTTAGGAGTGGGTTATTGATTGGTTGACCCTGCCGCGGGTCACCCCAACCGTCAGAATAGGAAAAATCACGTAGCAAAAGTATGGGGGACGACGTCACCATATACGCAATCGGTGTGTAGGTTTTAATTGGTTCGTAGTTGAAATCAACACATGGAATTTGGACGACATTAGGTGATCTAATATACAAAAGCCAGTTCAGAGCGTAAGTTTAATAGAGACTTGTTGTTACAAGATGGCGTTCTCTACTGCCATTCGTCATGTCCACATCAACTGTGTGCATGGTATAGAGCATACCATTGAGTTACCTCTCAGAAATGATATCTGGAGCCGCTTGGCTGCTAAATCTTTTTGTCAGCAACAGTTTCAGGTTGGATTTGATAACATCTTGCAAAGAGAAAATATCACCAAATCATCTTGTATATATTTGCTGTCCGTAAATGGCGTATATATTTGAGAAGAGAACTTTTCCAGTATATATAGGCGTTCGGCATACATTGTTATTTAGTTCGGTAATTTTTTCTCGAAATTATTCCGACGACCTTGAAAAAGAAACGCTTATCTTTATTTAACCTGCCTGATCAGGCGACCTCGGAAATCCTGACATCTGGATGAAGGTAGTAAACAATTTGCTAATTGGTTCATAAGAATTGAGCTATATGTCATTTCCTCGTCAAAAATTTATGGGAATTTATATTTCCAGGTACTGCAGTCACTACTGGAGATCTCCTCTTCTTCCCTCTTATCATTCTACATCAACCGGAGGTGGCTCACAAAATACAGAAGGAGATCGACCAGGTCATTGGCAGGGATCGTCTACCAACGTTGACGGACAGAGAGTCGATGCCGTACACAGAAGCATTTATTTTAGAACTTCTCCGTTACATCAGTCCCGCCCCAGTACTGGTCCCACGAAGTACAGTGAACGATGTCAAATTCCGACAGTACTTGATTCCCAGAGATACTACGGTAAAGTGGAAGTCACATTTAGTCACTGGGTACGTTCCTTTCGATCGGCCGAAACCTGCACTGATGGCCGCCAGTGGCTAAAGTGAAGCGAATGGAACGTACCCCAGAATATCATTGTCTCGCCGCTATACAAATACTGATCTCTGGTCTGTGCTTCATACATATCAAGCGAGATACCTGCTTAGCTGAATGAGAACCTAGTTCAAAATTGGCCCACTGGGCCTGCCAAACTGACTGTGTACTTTCTAAGAAATCAAAATATTAGTCATGATAGTAAGAAATATATACATTTCCACTGTAGATAATGACGAACGCTTTCCTCATCCTTCATGACGAAGAACTGTGGGATGAACCCTGGACATTCCGACCAGAACGATTCCTCGATCAGTCAGGATCGCTACTGCCACCAACCAGCGAACAGAGAAGAAAGTAAGTCATTCTAAAGTAACTTTCAACAAGACTTATCAAAGTATGGTGTCACTGACAGTGATATTCTGGAACAACAAATCCCTTACCCTGGTTTGAAATAACATCATTCAAACACATCGATGTGTGAATAAAACATGCATTGAGGATTGGTGCAAGTTTTAACAATTGCAAAATTTTCTACTAATTTTATTAAGTTTATCGACGGAATGGAACATTTGCACGAAGTGAATGCTCTTATGCATTACCGAGAGACTACCCCGCCGCTGCCGTCCACGTTCATATCTCTGAAATCGTTAGAGATTTTGTGGATAAACTTTTGTTTGCTGTCTAGGTAGGTCTGTGTTTTCATGTTTTAATTGATCGCTAGATGACGCTGTATTTGTGAACATTATAACCGTTCTGACACGATTTTTTTTTCAACGGCTTGTTCGATTGTCACGAAATTTGGGTGTACTGATCTTGCAGGATACGCAAGGAGCTGGAAAGGTTTTGGTATTGTTGGTCTTACTCTAAGGGCATGATTTTGGCGACAAACGAGAGTTCCTTTGTGATTCATTGCAGGTCGCTGAACATGAGTGGGATATGACTGAAGCTGTAATTTATTTCCATTGCGATCTAGAATATAATTACAGTGATTACGAACAATTTTTTATAGACAAATTGGTTACATGAACTGAATGGCCACATGAATGAACTCAAACTTGTTTTGACAATAATGACACTGATGCACTATGACATAATTGAGTTACACACATACATAAAATGAAGAATGGAAATGAGATCACACGTCGACAAACTTATTTCAATTATCACCTTAACCTTAGTGAACCACGTGTTGTTGTGTAGTCTAGAAAATGCTGAAACGCGTATACCTGAAGATAAAGTCACTTCAGGTGAGGAGCAATTAGTCCTGGGAATTGTGTAAAGGTTAAATACTGAGTTAAACGCTGGGTAATAAAATGAAAAACCTTACCATTAGCGTGTGTCACTTTTGGTCAGTGCAAATTATAGACAATATGAAATAAGCTCAAGACGATACTGTACAAATATTGACATTAATCGCGATTAATTTCTAACCATATCCTTGACAATGAATTTTAAACAATTTTCCAAATTTATCTTTATGTACCAATTAACAAAGATAAATTCGGGAAATTATTTAAAATTAATAGGCAACTGTATGGTTAAAAATTAATCGACTATGTCAGTATTTTATGATGGCCGAGAGGGGCCATCGCGTCTTTCATTTCTAATTTAACGCGATGAAGCGATGGAGCTATGCGATGGAACGATGGAGCTATGCGATAAAAAGTCGCTCTGCGATGCGCGATGAGGCTATGGGATGGAGCTATGCGATGCGCGATGGAGCTATGCGATGGAGCGATGGAGCTATGCGATGGAGCGATGGAGCTATGCGATAAAAAGTCGCGCTATGCGATGCGCGATGAGGCTATGCGATGGAGCTATGCGATGCGCGATGGAGCTATGCGATGGAGCGATGGAGCTATGCGATGGGGCTATGCGATGGAGCTATGCGATGGAGCTATGCGATGGAGCGATGGAGCGATGAAGCTATGCGATGGAGCTATGCGATGGAGCGATGGAGCTATGCGATGGAGCTATGCGATGGAGCTATGCGATGAAGCTATGCGATGGAGCTATGCGATGGGGCTATGCGATGGAGCTATGCGATGGGGCTATGCGATGGAGCTATGCGATGGAGCTATGCGATGAAAAGTCATTGCGCATGTTCGTTAAAAAACGAGGCTGAGTTGGACGCCATTATTCAACATTCAACGAGGAAGTAAAGCTCTATTTGTTGTGCCTGTTTTGGTGTTTCTCACAAGTTTTATTTTAAATATTCGCCGTCAAACAAATGATGATTTTCGGAAGTACCGGTATATATAATTTAAATATTAACTATATACATGAACGTCACAGGACCTGCGAAGTAGGGTAGGCATTAGGACTCCGATGCGAACTGAGTTCTTGGAAATCTCCACCCCCAGTTGAAATCCTGCCTATATTAAGATGGACACTGCCCAAGTCAGAATCAGCAGTGATTTTCATCAAAAGTAGGTCAGCTCAGAACGTGTTGGTAACAGTCCCCCAATGCACCTTCATGCCGAAAATCAAGGTTCTAATGTTAACGGTTCTCCTTATTTTGCCGACGAAAGTATTCGGATGGATGGACTGACTGACTGACTGACTCATTACCGGACAATTTGCAATCTGTAGCCTACTTCGTAGGAATAATTTCAATCGAAAGGTATATTAAGCTTTGACCATGTCAAAAACACAGATATTTTATATTTGTTGGGAAGCCGAACACAGAGCCAGATTTTGAATGTGAATGAGCAAGGATGATGCTTATTGGAAAGTAAAATCTGCATTCAATATATAGATATAATACCGTATTTGTTTTTTTTGCTTTTGCTTTACTCTAGCGGTTTTTCCGTTGCCTTGTTTTTTTGTGTCGTGTTTGTTCGTTTTTGTTTGTTTGTTTTGTTTTTTTTCGCTGAAATATTGGGGAGGGGGGCGGCGCATTGCCCTCCGCTCCCCCCTCTTCCGCCGTCCCTGCCTCGCCTACCATGACGCTGTTTCGCAGTGAACTCAATAACGAAAGGAGGAGAAAGAGAATGGCTAAAAATTGGCATGCAGCTACCGGTCAAGCAGAATTATAGGCATATACAACCCAAACAGAAGAATGGGCTGTTGAAAACTGCATCATGCCACAAAAAAAATACATTCATGCTGCTATCTATGGAAGACGGATGCGGCCATCGTAATGGCGTATTGTCGCCCTCTGAATCGGAGAAAACTTTAGCTTACTATACAGGGCGCCAATGGCCGACAGAGGAAACCAAAATGCGCCATTGCAACAATACGCCAAAGCTACCGTTATCGTGTTGTCGTGTTGGCGCATTTTTAAAAGGCGACAACACGACATCACGACAACGGTACAGTTGACGCAATGGCGCCCTAGTTGTCGTATTGTCGCATTGTCGCATTGGCGGGACGCCATTACGATAACAGTTGTCGTGTTGTCGCAATGGCGCATTTTTGAAAGGCGACATCACGACAATGCCTGTTGTCGTATTGGCGCAATGTCGCATTGGCGGGGGCGACATAACGACAACACTACAACAGTTGGCGCATTGTCGTCTTCCGGTTCGTCTTTTACGCAGATGCGGAAGCTTCATCATCACAATGATTATAGTATGTCATCAGTTTACAATCCATACTTTGCAGACTTTATCAGGCGAATAGGGTCTGACTGTATCCAGAGATGGTTCTCGAAAGACTATTGGGCATTCAAAAACAAAAAGACGACAATGGTCTTTATTTCCGTCACTTTCATTTTCGAAAATGTGAATCCAGAGTCATGGAATCTTTTCGAAGAATGGGAGGTTGTATAGTTTAGGGTCCCAGAGGAGTGGAGATAAACTATTCATGTATCTAGCTCTGGTGTTTTGACTGAGTTTGATTGCATGCGGCACTAAGTATGGCGTCTTTGGCTTCTAAACTTCACTCGTCCCCGAAGAATGTAACATGACACATGACTACATGTATACAATATGGACGGTGTGGGGACGGTGGGTGGGCAGGAGGGGGGTCTCGGGTCTGGTGTGCGGTGGGTGGTCGTTGATGTAGAAAAGCATATATGAGCTGAAAACTCAGAGATATATTGGCTGACCTGGGTGGGGGGGGGGGGGGTATCTCCCATTCCTAAGCGCCGCCAGTCATCTATGCTTGTTAGCCTATATGGCTTCTAATAGCCCGCCTGTTCCCGATACCGATGGTTAGGCCTACAAATCATTCAGAATTTCTTCCTGAATTTCAGGACGGCTGACTGCATTTATTATCAGCCATATTCGCAAATTAATCTAGCATGCGTGTCCAAGATAACACTGAAATACTCGGTACATTATATACAAATGAGTATCACTTTATTTAGGGTTAAATGGTTATGACTTGCAGGCCTATAATCAAGATGATATATTTACATGTATGTATTTAAAACTGTACAGGTAATAATTAACCAGTTATTTAATGATAAAACGAAATGGTTATTTTGACGGAGGGACCTTAGTAGTATAGTCACCGCATATAGACTCCCATTTTGCCGGGGGAGATAACTCTTTGGGGCGCCAGGGGGAGCTATTGGGGCGGGTTGTGGAATTCAAGTGCACTAGGTCACATGACTTTTGACCTCGAATTCTTCCGCGGTGATTCGGTCTGGCGGTGATGCGATCAAAAAAGCTACGAAAGTAGTCCCATGTCAATCAAGTGGCTTCCTATGTTAATGTATACGGGGAATGCCTAAAACGAGTATGGGAATAGACGTTTTGAGACCGAGGCGGACCCCTAGTCGACCGATTGGGTCGAGTGAGGTGTGAAAGTGAAGCCCTCCTACAGTGCTATCAAGTCATGGGTGATTACATGATTGCATGTAAAAGTTTCTCCAGAAAAAATATATAAAATGCGAAACACTGACTTTACCCCTACAATAGGGGAAAAAGATGAGGACTCGGATGTAAACCCACAGTACCCACATGAAACACGGAGGAACGACGAGAAAAACCCACTGGGAAACCCGGATGTTGACAAGGTTCCGGATGTAAAATTGCCGAGCTCCGCCCCACGGGAGTTACCACCACCGCCGGGCGTTGACGGGCGTCAACGCTCGGTGGTGGTGGTGGTGTCTGTAGATATAGGAATGAACACGTGTCCCTCATCATTGTATAATACATACAGATATGGTATAATACAGGACAGATATGGTATAATTCAGGACATATATTTTATAATACAGGACATATATGGTACAATACAGGACAGATATGGTATAATACAACGCAGATATGGTATAATTCAGGACAGATATGGTATAATACAGCAAAGATATGGTATAATGCATGACAGATATGGATGGTCCATCTCTACACCAAATACCTTCCTTCGCACCCCCAAACTGTCCACTTTGGCTACTACTCGTACTGATGACGTCACCGATGACGTCACAGATGACATGGACATCCCTCAACTCGGGGTCTGCATCACGAGGGCTACAAGATGACACATCCCACGACACATTCGGACCGATAGTGTGCCATCTCTACCCTAAACACACCCCTACGCACCCCCAAACTGTCTGCTTTCTATACTACGACCAGACTGCTCATGCGCAGAACATCTCTACCCCAAACACACCCCCACGCACCCCCAAAATGACCATTTTACTTACTATACCCAATTGCGCATGCGCAGATTGACGCGACTTGTCATAAAAAAAACACGCCATTCTGACTCTACCCCACAAAAGCTTAACTTTGACACCTCCCACGACCCATTTGGACCAATAGTGTGCCATCTCTACCCCAAACACACCCCTACGCACCCCCAAAATGTCTGCTTTCTATACTACGGCCAGACTGCGCATGTGCAGAATATTGAAAACGGACGATACGTTAGCCCAGTCGGATGTTCCTCCACGAGAGCTTCAAAATAAGACCTCATACGACACCACGAGACCACTAGGGGCTCACCTAAACTCCAAAACGTCCACCCATCGCTATTTACCCAATACGCATGCGCACAGTGAGGTTTTCAAAAAAATTCACCGCTTAACTTCGAGACCCCTCCCATCGTGTTCTGCGTGGCGAGACGAGAAAAACAAGACCAAACAACGAATATCGCAATGAACATGTGTGAATTTCCCAATATGGACCTATCCCCCTGAGCCAGTATGGGCCTATCCCGACCTCCGTGAACTTTTATGAAAATTTCACCGCTTAACTTCGAGATCCCTCCCATTGTGTTTTTCGTGGCGAGACGAAGAAAACAAGACCCCCCCCCCCCCCCCCATATCCCATACAGGCATTTTTCCGTATAGATGCAAATGTGCGAATCAGGCCCCTATTGTAGAGTTAAAGTCCGTGTTTCGCTTTTTATATTTTTTTTCTGTGAAAACATGTACCCACCCATGACTTGATAGGCAGGCCCCGATAAGCCCGGAAACCGATATTAGCTCTTTTGAATAGGGTTGATAGTGGTTTCCCCCTATTGTAGGGGTAAAGCCCGGCGCACACGAGAGCTATCAGCTGAGCTGACGGCCTCAATTGCCGGTCAGCTCAGGGGTTAGCTCTCGTGTGCGGGCAGTTTTTGGTGAGTTTTTGACCTCGCGAGGCTGGGAAAAAAATATCAAACTTGATTGATAATTTCGCCTCGCGAGGCCAAATCCTCAGCGTGTGCGGCGAGCGCAAGCCAACAGCTCAGCAGTTTTATTGGACCGGCCATTGAATCGCATGTTATTTTCACGCGGTTCATATGCACGACTCATCAAAATGATCTTTAATAAGACGTTATGTGGAAACTGAAATCAATTTCGTGAAACTTTTGCTCGCCGTGTGCGCTGAAACCACAAGAGAGCTAGGCCCTGAGCTGACAGGCAATTGAGACCGTTAGCTCAGCTGATGTCTCTCGTGTGCGCCGGGCTTAAAGTCCGTGTTTCGCTTTTTATATTTTTTTTCTGTGAAAACATGTACCCACCCATGACTTGATAGGCAGGCCCCGATAAGCCCGGAAACCGATATTAGCTCTTTTGAATAGGATTGATAGTGGTGTTTCCCTATTGTAGGGGTAAAGTCAGTGTTTCGCTTTTTATATATTTTTTTCTGGAGAAACTTTTACATGCAACCACCCATGACTTGATAGCCCTGGAGGAGGGCTTCACTTTGACACCTCACTCGACCCAATCGGCCACTAGGGGTCCACCTCGGTCTCAAAACGTCTATTCCCATACTCTTTTTAGGCATTCCCCGTATACATTAACATTGGAGTCACTTGGTTGACATGGGACTACTTTCGCAGCTTTTTTGATCGCATCACCGCCAGACCGCATCACCGCGGAAGAATTCGAGATCAAAAGTCATGTGACCTGGTGGCGCCACCTGTCGGAACTATAGTGCACTTGACCTCCACAACCCGCCCCAATAACGCCCCCTTGCGCCCCAAAGAGTTATCTCCCCCGGCAAAATGGGAGTCTATATGCGGTGACTATACTACTAAGGTCCCTCCGTCAAAATAACCATTTCGTTTTATCATTAAATAACTGGTTAATTATTACCTGTACAGTTTTAAATACATGCACGATAACGGTAGCTTTGGCGTATTGTCGCAATGGCGCATTTTTTTTTCTTCGATTCAGAGGGCGACAATTCGCCATTACGATGGCCGCATCCGTCTTCCATAGATAGCAGCATGAATGTATTTATTTGTGGCATGATGCAGTTTTCAACAGCCCATTCTTCTGTTTGGGTTGTATATGCCTATAATTAATTCTGCTTGACCGGTAACTGCCAATTTTTAGCCCTTCTCTTTCTCCTCCTTTCGTTATTGAGTTCACTGCGAAACAGCGTCACGGTAGGCGAGGCAGGGACGGCGGAAGAGGGGGTAGCGGAGGGCAATGCGCCCCCCGCCCCTCCCCAATATTTCAGCGAAAAAAAAAAAAACAAAAAAAACGAACAAACACCACACACAAAAAAACAAGGCAGCGGAAAAACCGCTAGAGTAAAGCAAAAGCAAAAATAAACCTATACGGTATTATATCTATATATTGAATGCAGATTTTACTTTCCAATAAGCATCATCCTTGCTCATTCACATTCAAAATCTGGCTCTGTGTTCGGCTTCCCGACAAATATAACATATCTGTGTTCTTGACATGGTCAAAGCTTAATATGCCTTTCGATTGAAATTATTCCTACGAAGTATGCTACAGATTGCAAATTGTCCGGTAATGAGTCAGTCAGTCAGTCAGTCCATCCATCCGAATAATTTGGTCGGCAAAATAAGGAGAACCGTTGACATTAGAACCTTGATTTTTGGCATGAAGGTGCATTAGGGGACTGTTACCAACACGTTCTGAGCTGACCTACTTTTGATGAAAATTTCTGGTGATTTTTGATGAAAATCACTGCTGATTCTGACTTGGGCAGTGCCCATCTTAATATAGGCAGGATTTCAACTGGGGGTGGAGATTTCCAAGAACTCAGTTCACGTCGGAGTCCTAATGCCTACCCTACTTCGTAGGTCCTGTGACGTTCATGTATATAGTTAATATTTAAATTATATATACCGGTACTTCCGAAAATCATCATTTGTTTGACGGCGAATATTTAAAATAAAGCTTGTGAGAAACACCAAAACAGGCACAACAAATAGAGCTTTACTTCCTCGTTGAATGTTGAATAATGGGGTCCAACTCAGCCTCGTTTTTTAACGAACATGCGCAATGACTTTTCATCGCATAGCTCCATCGTATAGCTCCATCGCATAGCCCCATCGCATAGCTCCATCGCATAGCCCCATCGCATAGCTCCATCGCATAGCTCCATCGCATAGCCCCATCGCATAGCTCCATCGCTCCATCGCTCCATCGCATAGCTCCATCGCTCTATCGCTCCATCGCATAGCTCCATCGCATAGCTCCATCGCATAGCTCCATCGCATAGCCCATCGCATAGCTCCATCGCATAACTCCATCGCTCCATCGCATAGCTCCATCGCGCATCGAATAGCTCCATCGCATAGCCTCATCGCGCATCGCATAGCGCGACCTTTTATCGTATAGCTCCATCGCTCCATCGCATAGCTCCATCGCTCCATCGCACAGCTCCATCGCTCCATCGCGTTAAATTAGAAATGAAAGACGCGATGGCCCCTCTCGGCCATCATAGTATTTGTATGTTAACCTTTCTGTTTCTGTATTTTGCCGGTGCTTATTCCATGTTGTTTATAATTTACACTGACACAGCCAAATGGTAAGGGTTTCACTTTATGATCGTGTTTCATCCTACAGTATTTAACGTTTACATAAGTCCAGAAATTAATTCATCTGCACATACAATGGCATTATCCTCAGGCATACGCTTTTTAGCTTTTTTTTCAAAATACATGGTAACGTCAACAACACTAATTCCTCGAGCTAATCAAATGCAACTAAATCTGTGACACTTATATGATTAAAACTACAGGAAGTTTGCCCAACACGATACTATACAGAAATGAACTGCCCCAGGACAGTCACAGTCTGGCAGACATTTAGTCTTTATCTATGATCTGTGATGCGGTAAATGACACATACATTAGTTAAGCTAACTAACATTTAACAAGTTCAGCTTTATTTGATTTACTATAACGCCTCCCGAAGTTGTAGGAACTTGAACAATATATATATTTCTTAATTTGATCAACTTCGACTTCAACTTTATTTCACCCTGGCCACGTTGTGATATAAGAGGTTACAATATGTACAGTTTAGAGAACAGAGGTGGCCTAATTTTATCAAACAATAACAAAAATACATGGTCCAATTACGTACATCTGGAATAGATGTCTGAACGTGGAGGTATATGAACATTTTGGTGCGATGAACCGCATTACAGTGCAATAATTTGTTTTTCAATATATACTTTTATGAAGTTGTATAGTAATTATTTGAATAATATATACAATATACAGCACGAGCAATGGCTATAAATAATCGTGATAAATATCCCATCAACGGTCCCAACCCATATGAAAAATATGCTAGAAGGTCAAGTTAGACGTGTACAAATGTGACATTTCACAGTCAGATAATATGTAATGGTTGACATTTGATTAAATGAGTCTCTAATGTAGGCCAGTATGCACACAATTAAATCATCACCGTATACTAATATACAGTATACATGGATACTGAAATATATACATAACACATGTATACATGATATTCTTGGATGTAACATCTGATGGTTGTATGAGTGCCTAATGATATTTTGATTGGTTGAAAAGGTTTTGGGGTTACTGGGGCATACAATGAGTCTTTTTGGTCGATACTTTATGTAGGGACTATTGTCTGGGTCTTTGTGTCGTTGAAAAGGCACAGGTCCAGACACATTGTTGTCCCCAGACTTGGCTATTGTATCCCAGACTTGGCTATTGTATACACTGTCTCGTGAATCTTACATAAAGTATGAACCGTCTTTTTAGGCAACGTCAAATCAGATTATTTATGTAAATTGGAAATTTGGTGAATTTATCAGCGAAAAGTTGTAGTTTGTGGTTGATAGGACTCACATTGATGAATATAATATTTTCAAGACAGTAAGTTATTTGTGATTCTGAATTACCTTTTGCTCCACCTCCATCATAATTTACAAGGCAAATATCTCTCAAATATTTAGGCTTTTTTGTTCAAACTTTGTTTCCTTGTTCTATCGTTCTGAGAAATTGCCCGATTATATTTGTGTTGCATATATTCTCCTATGATTAGAGCATTTTTACTAAATGGATCCGGCACAGCCGCGATTTTAACCTCGAATATCTTTGAAATCATTAAAGATTTTGGGATCAAACTTTGTGTGCTATGTCCATAGGTGGGAGAAATTCATCTGGTTGTGTTGTAGTAGGAACTGTTCGCTACTAGGTGTGGCTATAATCAGAGCATATGTAAACCTTTGTAACACAATTTGGTCTGAACGGCTTGTATGATTTCTATGAGATTTGATTATAACGGTCTTGAAGGATAGTCAAAGTGCTGAGTGTTGCTGGTGTAACTTAAACTAATTACCCTCGGGTAGAGAACAGTGTTGATCTGCAGAGAACGTGTACTGTAGGCCCCTGCTTAGTAAAGCATCAATTCTCCCCATCCCCCCCCCACACACACACATTCCACTTCTCAGGGGCAATACTATACTCTCTAAAAAAACTTGAGTGAACTGTTCCACTCAAGTTTGAGTGAAATGTCCCTGTTCACTCAAACTTGAGTTACTTTTCACTCAACTGGAGTTACTTTTCACTCAAGTTGAGTTAAAACCACTCAAATTCACTCAACTTGAGTGGGATGAATTTCCACTCTTATGCTTGAGTGAATGTCACTCAAGTTGAGTGCATTTAACTCAAGTTGAATGAAAAGTAACTCAAGTTGAGTGAAAATCTCACTCAAGTTTTGAGTGGGATGAATTTTCACTCTTACTTGAGTGAAATTTCACTCAACTTTCCATAGCGCAATTTTTTAATACATATTTTTCAGCATTGAAGTAGTTTCTCTAATTTGGATTCGGATCCCACCCTAAAAAAATGGCACGTCTGATAGAGAGCCTGGACAAATTGATGAGATATAAAGCATTGTGCATACCAAATTACGTTTTACGCACGTATTCCGGGAAATGCTCTGTTTGTATTTCACACAAGCTTTCATTGAAGGCCAGAAATAGTAATGAGCTTTGGCTTGAAGTATTGGAATGTTTTAAGTAGGTTTCTCATATTGGAATTCGAGACCAATCACAGTGAAGTTCCATCCCATCTGGTTCAACAAGAATGTGAAAATTAATAACAAACATATACGTTACATGGATTTTTGTGTAGCGAGCGGAATACGTTTCAGCTCAGACTTGTTGAACCAAGATTTACCTTAAATAGGATTTCCGTCCTGGTTTCCGTCCTGTTTTCACTCTGTATTTTGTAGTTCTATTTCGGCCTCCTGCAAAAGTCACCTTGAACGAGTACGCTAGCTGCCCTTTGTATCCTGTACTACTAATTTTAATCGTGCTAATATGTTTACATAAAGCTTGTGGCTTAAATATTTATAAGCAATGTGCCAAAAGAAAATGGATTCTAGCATATTAAATCGAAAATGGAATGGGAAAATTGCTTTAGTGTTAACCCTATCTGGCCTGGGCGGTTTGGGGTGCACCGCTGCTTGGGGGGGGGGGGGGTGCCCCTATATCTTTTCGATATCCCTAAGGCTAGAGTGCTGAAACTTACCACACCATATCTTTGGGCCCGTCTTCATTTTATCAAGCCAATTTCTACGTCCCCACTTCAAACTTCCCTTGATATATCTGCCCCCTTTCAATGTTTAAAAAAACCTCATATATAGACACGAGACGTCACTGACCTCGAAACTATTTGAATTTCGAAATGTGTCATAGACGAGCGTTATTGATTGGCTGACCTATATACTGGGCCAATACTACCACTATATTTGAAGGAATGACGCCGCTACTTGAGGATGATGTCACTCTACACACAATCGACGTGTAGGTTCTGATCGGTTCGTCTCTCGTTCGCAGGTGAAATTTACACCTCGGATTTTGAACGCTGAAGGTGGTCAGTAAAGTCAAGGCAGATTCGAAGTGGGAACGTAGAAATTGACTTGATAAAATGAAGATGCTTCGGGTCAAGCTCTACTAGAAAATGTGAAAAAATCCAAATTGGCCGCCATGATGACGTCATTTTCAAAAAGGCATTTTTGACGATGTTTCGATCAGATTTTTCGATATTTTTATTTGGTTTTCTTCCCAAAAACTGCATGATGTAAATTAGTAAATAATAATGTGAGTTTGTCCACTTTGTCTTGCAGAAAAGCAGGAATTTTGATGAAAAGTGACGAAAAATATCACATTTCATGATCGCCATTTTGAATGTACCCATGATTCTCTGCTTGAGAGTTACACAAATAGATTCAAAATGATCCCAATCTGATAAACTACAAAGTCAGGGAGTGTCAGCTCTCAAGTTTTCGTCGTTCTGGAGATAGGAGCAAAAAGGCAAGGAGGGGAGTAGTATAAAGGGTAAATTCTGTCACATTGAGGCTGAGGATGATGACGTCACATCACGATGACATCACGGATGACGTCACTTCCGGGTCAAAGGTCACATCCGGGTCAAAGGTCACATACGGGTTAAAGGTAACTTCCGGTCACATGACGGCACAGCAAGAGTTAAATAACACCGTACGCTTCAGTTATTTCAATGGTAAACTTAATGGGCTACCGACTCATGGAATTTGCGGTATGGGTTGTGACACCTTGTTTTCTTTGTCTCGCGATGTAGAAGACGATAGGGAGGGTCTCGAGGCCATCCATGGAGTGACTTTTACTGAAAAGTTCAGGCAGATCTGGGGTGGACATGTTAGGTTCATTCCGCTGCATTGAACAACGACCGGGCACCTTGGGTAACCCACTCATGGACATTTTCGGTATGGGGTGTGGCGCCTTGTTTTCTCTGTTTCGAGCTGTAGAACACGATGGGAGAGGTTTCGAGGCCATGGGGCGAATCTCGCTAAAAAGTTATCGTGCGTATGCGTAGTCCATAGGCAGATCGGGGGAGGACGTTTTGGGGTCGTGGTGGACCACTATTGGTCCGACTGGGTTGTGTGAGTTATCAAAGTGAAGTACTCGTGGGGGAGTGTCCGACGGGACGGGTGTGTCGTGAAAGTATGATTATTGAGGCTACAAGGTGCCACACCCCATACGGCAAATGTCCATGAGTGGGTTGCCCATTAGGTTTAACATTGAGTGAGTGAGTGAGTGAGTGAGTGAGTGAGTGAGTAGTAGGGTTTAACGTCGTTTTCAACCTTGTTTCAGTCATATCACGGCGGTGCTCACATGAGCCAGAACACGAGAGTGCTCACAGTTCCTATTACCCTGGACACTGATCAACCCAGCCAGTACAGCACCCGGTCACCCATCCAAGTATCTGACCTTTAACATTGAAATAACTGAAGCGTACGGTCTTATTTGGGGCAGATAACTCTTGATGGGTCGTCACGTGGCCGGAAGTGACATTTGACTCGGAAGGATGCACACCAGACACCAAATTAGGGCGGCTAAAGTTCGGAGGTTTGAATAGAATAATTGCAACAAATAAATATGTCTAATTGGAATAGTAGAAAATGATATATGCTAGTTATGTAAACAAATATACAGAAACACTGATGCACATACTGTGGCCAAGGTGATGTATCAAACACCTAGTTAGTAGTATAGTATGTATGGGCTGTTAGTTGTGTGTGTGTTTTTTCAACGGAGTCGTATAGGCTCGCTTTGGCCAGATACTCTTTCGTTTTGCGTCATAAAATAAACAATTAAAAGTCATTACATTATGACGCTGCCTTTGTGACGTTCATAAAAACGACATGGACATGCGCCATTTACCTTCTGGTACACGTAGCCACCTGTCGTCAGTTCGAGCTGGCGAACCTCATTAGTCCTTATCAATTATCCCCATACCCAGTGTCTTCATTCTGTTCTTATATGTAGTATGGAATCGGTTATATAGAAGCTTCATTTTAAGGCTTATCACATCGGAACCGGATACTAAGTCTGCTAGATCACCTTCGCTAGCTATCATTGTTCACAGTGACACACGTTGACACTGACAGTTTCTTGTTTATTGACTCAGAAACAATGATGGATGGTATTAAATTGTTACAAATGGTTACACCTGTAAAATCTGCTGTGTCAGTTATTCATACTCAATTAAATACTTCAAAGAATACTTATTATGCAGAATAAACATACTGAACATTCATATTTAAAGTCCGTCGCCCGTCATATTTTGAAGATATTTCTTGTCCTCTTTTCTTCTTCTCTTTTATTAATGGGTTGCCATCTTGATTTATTGTATATATATATTTTTTTTTGTTCAGGGTTCTATAATCTAATTCTAGTTGTTCAGTTGTCGTACAATATGGTGTCGATAAATCTGGCCTGTCGTTTTATTGTCGTTCTTCATGATCTGTTTGTATGCTACAGTTCTGAAAACTAACTTTCTTTTATTGTAGCCTGATAGCATTTGGGTCAGGAGGAAGAGCATGCCTTGGACCACATATATATAAAGGAGCTGCCTTTCTCTTCGTCAGCACGTTGCTACAACGGTTCGATTTCGAGGCCCCTCCTGACGGTGTTCCCCCGCTAGACCCCCGGCAGAATCATCCGAAACACCCGGGAATCTGGCCCATGCCATACAAAGTTGTGCTGAAAGAGAGGAGCAAGAGATCGACATGACGCCCCCATCCAACCTCACAAACACCCACACACATACACACAAGACCACCCCCACCACACCACTCCCAAGGTCTATATTTAATTGTAGTGGTAGATAACACTCCCAAGTTCTATATTCAGCTGTAGTGGTAGATAACACTCTCAAGTTCTATATTTCATTGTAGTGATAGATAACAACACTCCAAGGGTTTATATTTAATTGTGGTGATGGCGTGTGCTCAGTTTTATTCGCATCCAGGAGCAATCGTCAGACTGAAGAAGGTGACGGCTGCTAAATAAATTGATATGAAAAAATATATATATTCTCTTTTACGCTAGAACAATCATTTCCTAACTCCTTGCCTGGCAGAATCATCCGCAACACCCGGGAATCTGGCCCATGCCATACAAAGTTGTGCTGAAAGAGAGGAACAGGAGATCGACATGACGCCCCCCCCCCCCCAACCTCACACACGCACACACACATACACACAAGACCATCACCACCACCACCACCACTCTCAAGGTCTATATTTAATCGTGGTGATGGTGTGCGCTCAGTTTTATTCACATCCAGTAGAAATCGTCAGATTCAAATTCTATATTCAGCCTTCCATCTTGCAAAATTGAAAGTACAAAGATGAAAAATTCTACATCGCTCCCGTATTCGATCTTTCCGTCTCGCGAAATTGGAAGTAGAAAAATTGAAAGCTCGACCGACACATTTGGGGCTGCGAGCAGGGTCAGTCAAATATCCCCTCAGCTTTTGGGATCAAGGTGGGGTCGAGCAGTCCAGAGCTACTTTGGAAGAACTCCATTGTCTTTCTTACTAAGTGAGAGTGGTAATCTTCAAGAACAGCTGGAACTGTAGAATTTGTGAAACCAAAGTGGTTAACTATTAACTACTCCGTTACAAATGAGTGGACTGCTTGTTACGGTAGCTTTATAAGCTTTCTACCGTGATAGCAAATGGACGGAATAAATAAGTTCGCCCTAATCAATTTTGCATTATTTTGTCCAACTGGAGACTGTAGCAACACTAATTCCGAAAACTGGACAGAACTGCACCTGCATGGTCTTTGCAAAAGCTTCAAGTAACTTTGTGTCCCATTAACGTAGCGACTTTTTATGTATTTGTAGGGCACCGAGCATTATCCTGCAATGTATTGCATGTACGCCTGTACCATTGAGTGGTAAAAATCCAATGCTACCGACACAATTGAATGGACTGTAGAGAGTGATTAGAGCTATCTCTGATCCAGATTAACTTATAGTCTTGGTCACCATATTTCGCCTAGGCTGGATGCATGATTCATTGTGTTGTATGCAAGCGTGTGGGTGTAGGTAGATGATCACAGTCTGTGGGGTTTCCTTACTTGTTTGTTGCTGGACAATGTACCCAATAGTATTTGTCATTTGCGCGGACCAAGTCATCCACGGATTTGGGGAAATTACAACACATATAAGGGAAGTGGGAAGAGGTGCCGACATACTAACAGAGCCACGTGACTTCACAGTATAGTCTTCTGGTTAAAGATAGCTATCCCGTTAGATTTTCTTTGTTTCTTCATTCAAATATTCACTATTTCGTCTCACATTTTGGTGAAAAAGATAAAATCAAAATTCTAATTAGAAGTGCTTCAATATTAAGATTAAAGATAGTGCCATCTGGCTGTAACTGGAGAAAGTAGCTGTGAGAAATTTTTACTAAAGAACTGCAATAGATGAGTTTCAAACTTGTGTTGTCCCCCTGAACACTAACTGATCCATGTAGTAATTTCCTGAGATTTCATGATAAAGTTTCATGGGAAATTCAAGATGCGGCCATATTGGATTTTCAAAATGGACTAAAAAAGGTATCTTGCACAACTGGACCACGAGGGGAACCTGTGACAAAGATCCAAGCAGTAATTTCCTGAGAATTCATGATAACAAACTTTCATGGGAAGATTCAAGATTTGGACCAGAAAAGCTATTTTGCACAACTTGACCCCAAGGGGAACCTGTGTATCACATTTGAGAAAGATCAATGCAGTAGTTCCTGAGAAATCGCGATAAAGTTTCATGGGGAAATCCAAGATGGCCACCTGGTGGCCATATTGGATTTTCGAATCAAATAACAAAAGGTATCTTGCACAACTACAAGAGCGTCGCTAGTAGGGGGTCGTTGGGTGCGAACGACCCCCTCTCAGCGCTCAACCGCACGAATAAGTAAGCATAAGAAACGACCCCCCCTCAAGAAATCCTGGCAACGCCAATGAACTAGACCCCAAGGGGCACCTGTGTACCAAATTTGAGAAAGATCCATGCAGTACTTCCTGAGGAATCATGATAACGAAGTTTCATAGGGAAATCGAAGATGGCCGTCTGGTGGCCATATTGGATTTTCGAATCAGAGCAGAAAAGGTATATTGCACAACTAGACTCCAAGAGGAACCTGTGTACCAAATTTGAGAAAGATCCATCAAGTAGTTCATAAGAAATCGCAATAACAATGTTTCATGGGGAAATCCAAGATGGCCGCCTGGTGGCCATATAAGATTTTTGAAACAGACTACAAAAGGTATCTTGCACAACTAGACCCAAGGGGAACCTGTGTGCCAAATTTGAGAAAGAAATCCAAGATGGCCGCCAGGTGGCCATATTGGATTTTTGAATCTGACCAAAAAGGTATCTTGTACAACTAAACCCCAAGGGGAACCTGTGTATCAAATTTGAGAAAGATCAATGCAGTAGTTCCTGAGAAATCGCGATAACAAAGTTTCATGGGGAAATCCAAGATGGCCTCCTGATGGCCATATTGGATTTTTAAATCAAATGGCAAAAGGTATCCTGCACAACTAGACCCCAAGGGGAACCTGTGTACCAAATTTGAGAAAGATCCATGCAGTACTTCCTGAGAAATCACGATAACGAAGTTTCATAGGGAAATCCAAGATGGCCGCCTGGTGGCCATATTAGATTTTTGAATCAGACCACAAAAGGTATTTTGCACAACTAGACCCCAAGGGGAACCTGTGTACCAAACTTGAGAAAGATCCATGCAATAGTTCCTGAGAAATCGCGATAACAATGTTTCATCAGGAAATCCAAGATGGCCGCCTGGTGGCCATATTAGATTTTTGAATCAGACCACAAAAGGTATCTTGCACAACTAGACCCCAAGGGGAACCTGTGTACCAAACTTGAGAAAGATCCAGGCAGTAGTTCCTGAGATATCGCGATAACAATGTTTCATGGGGAAATCCAAGATGGCCGCCTGGTGGCCATATTGGATTTTTGAATCAGATCACAAAAGGTATCTTGCACAACTAGACCTCAAGGGAACCTGTATACCAAATTTGAGAAACATCCAGGCACTAGTTCCTGAGAAATCACAATAACAAAGTTTCATGGGGAAATCTAAGATGGCCGCCTGGTGGCCATATTGGATATTCAAATTGGACTAAAGTACACATGTTGTACAACAAGACCCAAAGGGGAACCAGTGTACCAAATTTGAGAAAGATCCATGAAGTAGTTACCGAAAAATAATGATGACAAGATTTCACTGGCAAATTCAAGATCGCAGCCATATTTAAAATCGTATCGACACCGCATGAACAAATTCTGGTGTACTCATTGGGGGGAACATGCATGCCAAGTTTCAGCTTAATCGGCCAAGCGGTTTCAGAGAAGAAGATGTTTACGGACGACGCACGACGGACGACGGACGATCAGACCATGACATAAGCCCATCGGGCCAGTGAGCTAAAAATTTTGTTTCTGAGGCACTGGAAAAATTAAACAGATTGCCTTATAAGTGGTCCGATATCCAGCTGGGAAGAGATTAACCTTTCACACGACTGTCTATTGTAAGTCTTGAGTGTGTATTGTATTGTTAATTGACTGGTAGGAAATGGCCACCCCAATTGTCTGTTGTAAGAATAGAACAGCAGTTTGCATCGACTTGGCTAGTGTTATTTTTGCCTGTTAAATTTGTTTTTCCAAAACTCATTTCCGCAGTATTTTGGTAAGCTAATTATCTAGAGATCCTACTCATTTACATTAATCTACCCCCTTCTGATCAAAACCATGCAAACATCAGTATGTTTGTTTCTAATTATAATATATACATATGAAAGTGTACTCAACGCAGTGACACTTTGCTCAGACACCCGCCGCGCAGTGATCAGCACAGATAGTACATTTCTCAGCTGAACAAGTTTTAGCAAGTTTTTAAAGTTTAAATTGGATTTTAAACCGCCTTGATGAATAAACTTAGTTATCCAAAATAAACAGGAATTCGAGTAGGTCTCATAAGACAGATTAAAATGTAATTGGCAATAGAATTCAAGCAAAAAATTAGGATTAATTCATCAGATGTATAGCTGGACATATTTTGCCCGATTTCTAGCCTTTTATTTTTTACAAAATCCGAGATTTAAACGTTTATTTCTCGAAAAGTATCCATGCTACGCTTTTGAAATTGGCATTCCGATTACTTATAAGGTGATCTAGTAAACTTTATCTTACTTTGTGTAAGTTCGGCTTAGTTTTTTAATTATTCAACTTTTAAGACAAATGAGCGTATAATAGTACGTTTTTTTCAATTTGTTTTAGTAAAATAGCTGTAAAAACAAAACCAAGCAAAATTTTTAAAAAAATAGATAAAGTTTACTAGTTCAAGTTGTCTCCTATCAAGGTATACCATCAAAGTTGAAACAAGATCAACAGTTTTCATGAAATTTCAATTGAAAAATGGACGCTACTGTTTTCATTTGAATTTTTAAATTGAAATATTTTCTACACAGTAGCAGTGTCGGTTATACAATCATATAGTTGGAATCCCTACGATGTACGCTTTCATAAAATATATAGTTTATTATGGCTATCTTGTATATTTATTGATACAGAAGACAAATTGTCACAGGGGTGCTAAAACTGCCTCTAACGGGATAGCTATCCTTAACCTATTCTAAAGCACATAGCAAGAATCTAACGATTCGTTATATGTGTTGCATCTTCGGTACGCTTTTATTGTACCTGTTCATGTGGCAACTTTGATGACATGACCACACAGCCCTAGCACCGGCATAAGCGGTATTAGATACAAATCTAGAGAGCTATGGTGGAAATGCTCTGACAACTCGTATATTGGTAATTGGTGAGTTGTGTCGCTGTGACAACTCATACGTTGGGATTGCGGAGCTGTATCGTCGTCAGATGAAAATGACGGCATTTAACACAAAAGACTAGTCTGTAAGGCCCGATGTCGACCCAGCATCATCTTCCTACAATGCTAACATATATCAAAGACCAAAAGGTCTGTACAGGGGGCGGGCCTCGGGGACGAAACGTCCACCAACAGAATCTCGCCATATACAGGTAAAAATTACACACATATAAGGGAAGTGGGAAGAGGTGCCGACATACTGACAGAGCCACATGACTTCACAGTATAGTCTTCTGGCTAACCTATTCTAAAGCACATACCAAGAATCTAACGATTCGTGATATGTGTTGTATCTCAAATACGCTTTTGTTGTACCTGTTCATGTGGCAGCTTGGATGACATGACCTCACTGTCCCTACACCGACATAAGCGGTATTAAAACAAATCTAGAGAGCTATGATAGAAATGCTCTGGCAACTCGTAATTGGTTAGCTGGGTCGCTGTGACAGCTCATACACTGCAGGTATTGCCTCGTTGTGCAGGGACATATTTGTTCCCTATGGGAAAATTCTCCACAGAGCATCAGTGTAATATTTAGGGAGTGAGTTTAGTATACGGAGGGTCAAGCACAGACCAGTCCAGATCCACCCACAGATGACGATGATCCACAACCATCACAACACATGCCGAAATTGCGAGCGCATTCAAAATATGTCGCGGTACAAAATAGAGTTAGGAGCGGGATTCGAATCCACGCTCGGATGCGCAGACTAGCACTTAGGACTGGCGTCTCAGACCAAATGACCATACTGGCACACCTGGTCATAACGATCAAACTCCAGCATACAGACAATCGTGTATGGAAGAGATCAAGGTCGTTGAGATGGATAACTTTTTGCACTACGATGTCCGCGTGTTGATTTTTGGTGAAGCGATAAGCCAATGAATTGAAGCGATTTGCAAGAGGTGAGAAAAATTGACGACGTCTGGCTACTAAAAAGCAACCATATGACTCTACAGGAAGAATTCGTACACCCAATATTCAGACCCGAGAATACGGAGGAATCTCGGACGTAGCCTTAGTATCTTAGCCGCGCTTTTATTGCAGATGTTCATGTGGAGACTATATAGTATCCACACGGCCCCTAGCACCGGCTTAAGTGGAATTAGATACGCTAGCTCGGGAGCTGTGATAACAGATCAGCTCAAGCAACTCATCTGATGGTAAAGGATGAGCATCATGAACGTCTGACGGAGTAAACGCCTTAACATGGGAAAACCTGGTAAATGCAAGAATACCTAGGAAAACTAACCTGTAAAATTCGACATCGTACGGCTTAAATTTAAAAAGCTTAGACTTAGTGTTGATGGACAGATTGAGATGGATAAGCTGTTGCACCATGTCTTTCTTGACATCTTGAATGACATGGCTGTGGCACCATGTCATTCACCATGTCATGTCATGGTCCATGCTGGACTTCACCAAGAGCAAGTTCGTTGAAACAATCCGCCATACTGACAGAAGTACCCTTCTCAAGCAAAACAAGTACTGAGAAACCTCAATTCGCAAGAAGTTCTAGTATTCGTCATAGTCCCAGCAGACAAAGCTCCAAATAATACAATATTCTTATGTAAATGTTACTATTACCAGGTGCTGGTTAAAGAATTGAGTGTAAATATATCATCATCAAATACATCTACTTATTCCCAAACTGCATTTACTCTGGGCGATTTATTTAACAATCACAAAACGTTTCTCATGGAAAGAGGTATTTGTTTTCCAGCCAATCATAACGACATACCAAAAGTATACTCCCAAAATGCATAAATCACCATACAAATCTAGATTCATAGCTGATTCTAGAAGCTGCACCACCCAAGCCTCTTTCAACCCTGTTGACGAGGGCCCTTCAGGAGGTAAACGCATTTTGGGAAAGGTATTGCGCCACTATATCTAAAAACTCTGGCGTTGAATGTATGTGGATATTGAAAATCTCAAAATGTCTTACGGAAGAACTTGATGCTAAAGGTCACATACAGTACAGACATGTATCCACATGGGATTTCTCGACTCTCTATACTACAATCCTTCATCAGGACCTTATTGACCGGTTAAGTTCATTAATAGTATCTGTGTTCAGCAAAACTGATCGTAGATATAGTAATGTCGGAAGCCATGAAGCATTCTTTAGCTCTATTACATACAAGAGATATCATTCGTGGGATGTTTCTTTGTTCATAGAGTTGCTTGAATTTCTCGTTGAAAATATCTGTGTGAAATTTGGCAACAGAATATATCAGCAGCATATAGGTATTCCAATGGGTACTCATTGTGTACCATTGTTGGCTGAACTATATCTGTTCTCTTATGAATACGACTATATGCAGGCGATTTCAAAAACCGATCCATTCAAAGCCCGTAACTTCTCATTCACCAAACGCTACATAGATGATCTTCTCGCTGTGGATAATCGCTATATAAATGACACGGTGAAGGCTATATATCCACCTTCACTGGATTTGAAGGAAACCGCAGATAACCTTATATCTCTATAAAAATGAACCGGCCTTCTCTCTCATCGACTTTATGACAAAAGAGATGATTACAATTCGACATCGTAAACTTTCTGGACAGTAATATTCCAGTGGGATCAGCATATGGCGTATACATATCTCGCCTAGTAGCATTTGCTAGATGCTGTGATAGATGTGACGAATTTAATCAACGTCAAAAAACATTGCTGCAGAAATTTATAAAACAGGGCTATACCACCAAGCGCCTCCACTCAAAGTTTCTCATATTTGGCGATACATATCGCATGCTGATAGAAATATACGAACGTAGCGTGCAAGATCTGTGGCGTTACGTTTTGTAACTTGTGTCTAATTCCGCTTAACCCGGGGCTAGGGGCCGTATGAACCCATGTACTTCAAGCATCATGATGCTGATATGAACAGTCACAATCGAAGCGTGACTGAAATACACCATTCTCTAGACGACCACTTTACATCGAATATTATGGATTAGGTATACTGATCAGCGATACGGATTTGATATTTTTGAAACATCATGATGTCTTGCCGGCATCATTGAAAATTGTTGACCGCTTCTCTCTTGCAGGAAACTAGCCTATGTTCATGTATACTATGATTGGGTTTTTTTAATTTAGTGCTAATACTGTTATATGGAATATGGAATAGGTCTTTAGACGACGGCTGAATTATGAATGAAGGACCAGACGCTCGTAATTGTGTTGATTGACAATGGAGCGAGTATTCGATGAAAGCCTAGAAATGTATAACACAGTGCTTTCCACCAAGCGCCTCCACTCAAAGTTTCTGAAATTTGGCGACACATATCGCATGCTGATAGCAAAATACGAGCGCAGCGTGCAAGAGCTAAGGCGTTACGTTTCATAACTTGTGTCTAGTTTCGCTTAACCTGGCCGGGGCTAGGGACCATATGAACCCATGTAGTTTAAGATCCTCATTCTGTTCCCATGAACAGTCACAATCGAAGCATTGAAAACTGTTGGCCACTTCTCTATTGCAAGGAACTAGGCTATGTTTATGTATACCATGATTGTTGTTGCTTTTTTAATTTGGTGCTAATTCTGTTATATGAAATAGATTATGAAATTTGGGTTATGAACGCGGATAGTTTTAATGGACGACGGATCAGACGCTTGTAACTCTTGTGACCAATACCATGATAAGGTTGTACACAAGAGATGAGAATAATTTGGTGAAATCATGTTGATAGGTTGTCACATGAACTCAATAAATTTGCTGTGCTCCCAATAAGTTTTCCCTCAGTGAATAATTAGTTCAGATTTCTATTTCGTGGGTGTGGGAGTTTTCTCAGTAAGCAGATGTGCACTCTAATTTGCAGCACCTTTAAGGGCTGAAGAGGTTTTTCTTTTTAAAGGTCAACCCAAACGATCTGAGGTCAAAAATATAAAAAAAATAGTCCTTTCGATTCTGAAAATAATGATATTTTTTCATAATTTTGTGCCGTCTGGTTGGCGAGATATTGCCGTTTGAAAGGTGAAAATCGCTCTCCTGTCAATTCCAGCTGTGACGTCACGGAGGGACAGCCGTCTTGTATTCTCTATGTTAAAGCCGTATACCAGTCATAAGTAGCTGCTAATTTCTGGAGATTTTCAGAGTATCGGGGCATCATTTGTTAAATATGCCGCGACGTTGTGTAGTGGGAGGTTGCAGTTTTACTACAGATGACGGCGTTAGTATTCATTTGTGGCCTAAAGACGAGAAAATCGCTGCAAATTGGACGAAATTTGTACGCAACACGAGGGTGTGGAAAGAGGGCCCGAGCCAGTATTCGTATAATTTGCTCGGCACATTTTGACAGAAAGACATCATTCGAGGACAACTACAGCGTAGCAGTTGAATTCGGGTGCAAACCAAAACTAAAGAGAACAGCTATTCCAACTATCAAACCTAAGAACAATCAGAATGTGACGGCAAAGAAATCGGACAAGGAGAATCGATCCACGGACATCGGCTGAACGAACGTTGCCTGCAAGCGAGGCCTCGGGCAGGGAGACGGCTGTACATGCCCTGCTCGCTCTCGCGTCCCCGATGAACGCCCAGAATGCTATCCATGATGTGGCATTAGTTGCTTGAGAACCTACAAGTTAGACTGGATGGGTCTCTATTTCATATATACTATTTAATAATAATAAAATGATCTTTCATAAATATATATACGTTTGATAAGTAAATAAATAAAAAAAATAAAAAGTCGTACAGTGATCGGGCAAACCGGTCGCCTTTTAATGTTTTTTTTCTGAACACCTATTGGTTCTGAACATCAATTGGAGTGAATGGCTGTAGATACAGAAGTGATCATAATACTTTCATAATCCTTTGACATTTGAGATTGTGGGAATATCATTCGATTTCAATTTAATTGACGTAATTTGTCGAAAATTGAGCAAATGTGAATGCCGATCCATCACGTCGTTTCGACACCCACTCACGACGGCTTACTTTTCGCCATGAATGTCCAAAATTGTTTATCAAACTATATATTTCTGAAATTGGTATTTCATGGGGATTATGGAAAACAAACAGAATTAAAATCGGACGTATATCAGTAGAGTTATCAACAGTTTACTGTCCATTCTGCCGAATCCCAAAGTTTATCCCTTCCAAAAGGCCGCCTCGGCCAGTAACAACAACAGCAACACAGACGTGCTCGTTCTTTACATCACAGAATCGTTCTACATTCAATACAGTTTGTAATATATGGACATTTGGTCTTATAGATGACGATAATAAGGTTTCCAGTCAAGTTGCATACCAATCTGTATTCAACAAACGACCTCTCCGAATCCTGTCGTCGATTTCCACGTTGTCAGAATGGTTGTCACTGTCAGAATCGGAGCCGTACGGCTCAAATAGTTTTTGGGCTGAATTCCGTCGTTGGTCTTCAAACAACTGTTATTTTGCCCGTCATCATCCTCCTCTGTGTCTATTTCATCTTCTTGGCGAAAAATATTTCCATCTAAGGAGCTGATATCGCTCGAATCGACATCTGAATCGGAGCTCTGACTGCACTCGCTTTCCATGTTATCCGCTATTTTTTCTCAGGCAATTGCCCTGCGTGACGTCATCAACCCAGCTGTGAAAGTGTGAAAAAGCCCACTTTGCTCCCATATTACGTGTGTTTCTGATCAGATCAGAATTTTTTCAATATTTTTTTCATACAAAGTGAAGTATGAACTATGATTTTTAAGGATATTTAGACCAAAAGAAATCCGTTTGGGTTGACCTTTAATGACGTATATACTTTCTCCTGTACCCATACGCAATAAATTTCAGCGATATGCAAGAGGTGGGAAAAATTGACGACATCTGGCGCCAAAAAGCAACCCTTTTTTCCACAGAAAAGCTTCCCTTGGCACCTCGCATTCAGTGCCGAGAATACGGTGGATTCTCGATCGTTGCCTTAGCATCTCGGCCGCGATTTTATTACAACTGTTCAGGTGGAGACTATGAAGTATCCACACAGCCCCTATCACCGGCTTGAGCGGAGTTAGATGCGCTAGCCCGGGATCTGTGATGACTGATCAGCTCGAACAAATACACAAATAACACATAGAATGAGTCTTGGTAAAGAATAATTTTCAAAGACGAGGGTTTTTCTTTGAATAACACGTTTGCTTTAAAAACCTTTCCATCGTAGAAGTCATGCAAATCTCCATTCACAGGTCTAGTTTCAGGGTGCAAATATTGGTCTTTGACAGTTTCATCATGGAAAATTGCTTGAAGGCTTTACCCAATAGGAATATAATGGCAGATGCTCGGATTGTTTTTAGAGTCAAGGCCAAGATATAGTTCCACAGGTTGAATAAATCTGAACTGTTCCTTGTAAAACTTTTCTCAACTATAATGAGTTCTTAAAACACCGTTATTTGTTGCATGACATATTTGAAAGATATCAGAGTTGAAGGTCTCCTCAACAACACTGTTGACATCTTCCTCTGATAAACCTCTATCCAATAGAGTATTTTTCAGTGTTGACTGGACAATTTCCTGATTCACCTTGTGTACACATGTAAGTTCATCAATCACGGTTTGAATCACCTTATTTGTTACGTGATGTTTTGTTTGAAGTCTCAAATAGAGTAAGGCAAGATTCTTCTCAATCGCCTTCGAAAGGATTTCACAGTCTCGTTTCTTGGCAGTCACACTGCCAGTAGTCTGGTGTTCACCATTTATGTCAGTGTCACTATTGTCACAGTCGTTATCAACGATCTCTGGCTCTCCCACTGATTTGTAATAAATCGGAAAAAGACTGAACGGTGAAGAAATTCTGTGGTTTCGTGTAAGGTGTGCCGCAAATGTACCCTCTTTTTTGAAGTTGAAATTTTTTGTGCACAGTTTATATGGGCACTGTACCACCTTTCCTGTACGTATATGTTGCTTTAGATGAGAGACCAGTGCTTTCACGCTGCAGATAATTATGTTACCACAAGTAGCTTCAAATGGGCATTTCAATTCAACGGCCTGATCTCGAGTCTGCGTTTCTCTGATAGCCTGTCGGTCATCCTCATGAGACCGAGTTACGTGCTGTCTGATAGCACTAATGGAAGAAAATAATGACCGGCAATTTCGTATTCCACATGGAAACCGAGCTTTGGGTGTATTAGAATGAACAGTACAGCAATGTCTCCAATATGTTGTCACTGAGGTAAAGCTTAAATAGCAAAATTTACACTTGAACATGAAATAAAGCGTTACAGAGTGACAAACATTCTGCTGCTCGGGAGCATGTCACTGTCAGACTTTAATTGAATTGAATTTGAATTGAAGTTTATTCTCAGAACCAAGCATATAATGGTATGAGAATCTAATACAATACAATCATAATCAAATGGCGACTTTCTCAGAATCAAAACATTTTGGAGAAAACAGCAGATAAGAGTACAACAGATCAGATTATAATGATATGCAATACAGTAAAACGGAACTATAATAATATAGTAATCAATATGGGAGGGGTTTCTACTAAACAATACGTTTGATCCCTCTTTGTACAAATGTAGCTATTTTATTCTGCACACTGGCAGTTCGGTTAGCCATCATGGAAATAAACTTGTTAACTGATGGTCTGGTCCAAAATTTAGCAGGAATAAAATCTTTTCTTAAATCTTGGAAGAAAGGACACACAAGTAAAAAGTGGTACTCATCACCAATGGATGCTAAATCACAATATGTACAAATACGTTCCTCTCTCGGGACATCTGTATACCTGCCTCTTACAACCGGCAGTTTGTGATTATTACATCTGAACTTACACAATGACAATGCTTTGTTGGTTGACAAACACACAAGATATCTTTCTAAATCAATTGACTGCTTGAATTCTTTGTAAAAAATGAATTGACTACCATCTTCCATAGCTGCACGCCAACTCTGTAAATACTGGTCTTCTAATTTCAACCTGACAACAGTGTTCAACCAATCAATACTTAAAAACGTTTGATTATCCCATATATAATTTAAACCACATGAAGTAAATATATTTTCGACATGGGAAATCCATTTCGAAGCAAAACTCCCTGATCTATGAAGACGAAAAAGAAATTTATACACAAGGCTCGAGTATTTGTCAGAGGAACACATTAATAACTTTCCCCAAAATTTAACCATGCGCAGTTTTATTTTGATAGATAAAGGGTAACGACCAGTTTCACCATAGACTAATGCGCTAGCTGTACTTTTGTTAAGTCTTAAGATGAATTTACAATACTGAAGTTGGAGTCTTTCTACTATATCTAGATTTTCAAATCCCCATACCTCGCATCCAAATAATAACACTGGAATGACCATTTTGTCGAACAAATCTAACTGCACATCAAATGGGAGATATAAGAGTCTACTTTTTTTAATAACACCAAACATGGCTTTTCTAGCTTGATCATATAAATAGCGCCTACACCGAAAAAAAAATTCATTGTAGAAGAACAGCACCCCAAGGTATTTGTAATTGTCGACCGTTTCAAGAACAACACCATTTATCCTGAACTGAAATTTTGTTGGGTCAACTCGTCTTTTTGTCCCCCGCCGCAACGCGGCCGGGGACTTTAAAATGGTTCTTGCTTCTTTGTGTCCGTGGATGTCCGTGGATGTCCGTCCATGTCTGTTCGAAGCGATAACTTCCTAACGCTTTGTTGGATTCTTTCGAAATTCGGAATATGCATTCCTTGCGGCAAGACGCCAGTCCGTATTGCATTTCAGCAACATCTGCCTGAAGGTGGCGCCACTAGTTCTTGCTTCTTTGCGTATGTGGATGTCCGTGTACGTCCGTGCATGTCTGTTCGAAGCGATAACTTTCTAACGCTTAGTTGGATTCTTCCGAAATTCGGCATACGCATTCCTTGCGACAAGACACCAGTCCGTATTGCATTTCAGCAACATCTGCTTGAAGGTGGCGCCACTAGTTCTTGCTTCTTCGTATCCGTGAATGTCCGTGTACGTCTGTTCGAAGTGATAACTTCCTAACGCTTTGTTGGATTCTTCCGAAATTCGGAATATGCATACCTTGCGACAAGATGCCAGTCTGTATTACATCTCAGCAACATCTGCCTGAAGGTGGCGCCACTGGTTCTTACTTCTTTGTGTCCGTGGATGTTCGTGTACGTCCGTGCATGTCTGTTCGAAGCGATAACTTTCTAACGCTTTGTTGGATTCTTCCGAAATTCAGCATTCGCATTCCTTGCGACAAGAGGCCAGTCCGTATTGCATTTCAGCAACATCTGCCTGAAGGTGGCGCCACTAGTTCTTGCTTCTTTGCATCCGTGGATGTCCGTGTACGTCCGTGCATGTCTGTTCGAAGTGATAACTTCCTAAAGTTTTGTTGGATTCTTCCAAAATTAGAATACGCATTCCTTGTGACAAGACGCCAGTCCGTATTACATTTCAGCAACATCTGCCTGAAGGTAGCGCCACTGGTTCTTGCTTCTTTGAGTCCGTGGATGTTCGTGTACGTCCGTGCATGTCTGTTCGAAGCGATAACTTCCTAACGCTTTGTTGGATTCTTCCGAAATTCAGCATTCGCATTCCTTGCGACAAGAGGCCAGTCCGTATTGCATTTCAGCAACATCGGCCTGAAGGTGGCGCCACTGGGTCAAAATAGATTTTTTTTCCGTGTACATCTGTTCGAAGCGATAACTTCCTAATGCTGTGTTGGATTATTCCGAAATTCGGAATACGCATTCCTTGCAACAGGACGCCAGTCCGTATTGCATTTCAGCAACATCTGCCTGAAGGTGGCACCACTGAGTTTCTCTTCTTCTTGTCCGTTCCAGTCAAAATGGGCCTTCAATTTTGCTATATGAAATCATTCTATTCCACATCATATGATTTACCCTAAAGCTTTTGCATGAACCATATTTTATTTCAGAAGTATAATGTGAAATAACTGGCGGGGAAATCCCCGCAGTACTGAATCCCTGATTTTTGAATTTCGTGTCATCTTAAACGAAGGGCAACATTTCCTTCAATTTTGCTAACAGATAATTGTATTGCACATCATATGATTTACCCTGAAGCTTCTGCACGAATCATTTGTGTCCACACATGTATATTACTATATTAATTACAACTGTGTTCCTAATGTTTGGGTGCACACTGTGCATATGATCAATTTCCTGAATTGAACTGAATTCAACCTTGCCAGTCTTCAGACTGACAGATGATGGCATGCAGTTGTCAGTGCAGTTGTTCATGTACAGGGAGCTTTCTATGAATGAGTTGCAACCCCAAAAGGCTTAAAATTTATCAGGCACAGACCCATGTTTTTACCCCTCGGCCAATTTTGGCCATGGGGTATTGTCATCATCTTGTACGTCCGTCTGTCCGTTCGTGAGCGAGATAGCCGGAAAACTGTTCCGCTGATGAATTCCAAATTTGGTATGCTTATTTACCTAGTCAAGGACCAGAAGCCTATAGAATTGGGACCTGATTGGGTGGGAACCTTAGCAGCCATCTTTAATTTCATGCAAAATGGATAATGATCCATATCTCGGAAACCATTCAACTGTTCAATACGAAATTTGATATACATCATCGATACATCAAGCAACTTTCAACGAATTACCAAACAGGCTTTTCTGATTAGCTGGGAACCCTGGAGGCCATCTTTAATTCATGCGAAATCGATAATGATAGCCTACATATCTCGGTTATCATTCAATTGTTTTATATGAAGGTTGGTATATATCATCGATACATCCAGATACTTTGAATCGGGACCTGATTGACTGAAAACCTTGGTGGCCATCTTTAATTTAGGCAAAATCATTAATGATCTCTATATCTGATTCCGTTGGAGTGCTCAGTGTAAAATTTGGTATACATCATTGATGCATCAAGAGACTTACGATGAATGACAGATCTGGTTTCTCTGATTGGGCGGAAATCTTGGCGGCCATCTTTAATTTATTCAAAATCTTTAATGATGTTTATCTCTGATACCATTCAAATGTTCTATACGAAACTTGATTTACAGCATCGATGTATGAAGAGACTTGCATTAATGAATAACCACATTAGTTCCTCTGAGTGACGGGAAGGATGGGCAACCATCTTTAATTTATGTAAAATCATTAATGATCTCTATCTCTGACACTGTTCAAATGCTCAATGTAAAATTTGGTATACATTATCGATGCATCATCTCGGTTACTTCTACACGATGTGCCTAGGATAAATTACTATACTATACACAATTTTTTGTAATTCAGCATCGCAGAAAACCATCGATTGCGTTTTCATGGTAAAAGGGTTAGGAAAGAACTAAAAATACACTTCAATGCAGAGTGATTTTGATTGACGCCAGAAATCGCTCAGAACGCTTCTTCGGCGATCTAGACCCCAGGAGCATCTGGGGCCTGGGCGGCCCCTGGATCCTCACCTAAAGTGCAGTGATAGTGGCCGTACCACTTTGAATTTGCTTCCGACGCCCCTGTATTAACAGACAGTGTCAACGTACTGTTCCAGCTGTCTCCCGTTCAGTGATTGGTCATTCGACCCCGCCATTTTAAACTAATACAAGCATTTTCATTGGATCACTATTAGATAAGACCCACCCCAATCTTCATACACAACCACGCGACTGTCTCAGTTGACTGATGACATAGCGCGGCCTCGTTTTTGATTTCAAAATCTGCCGTCTAACTGGGAAAATGCTGTTGTTGCTGCATCAGCCGATCATTGGCCCCCCTGTAGAAGATACTATAGGCTAATACATGTAGGCTACCATGCCATGAGATGATGCTTGGGATTGCATTTCGCTCACTTGCACCTACAGGTGGCGACAACTGGTGGCAAATTTAAAATTTGGTTTCGGGGCAACAGGTTGATGCCTTCAGCTTCTCGTCAAATTTGGTTTGCAGATAATGCCTTGAGATGTCACTTGGGGATGCTTCTCGGTGCTTCACTGCATGGAAACTATATCACAGAAACAATCAACTTTCAGTCAATCGTTCTGAGTTGATCTTAAAACTTGGGAAGGCAGAAAGACCCTTCCACATCCAACGCCTATGAAGCAGCAGTTGCCTCCCTCATGTATATCCCCTGAGACCAACAATGCTAAAAAATATTGCTGCCATTTCGGCGGGGGACCTAGCATCCTCTGGCTGCTTGTACTAAATATAAGTATTTTCGACTTGTTGCAGTTGACATTCAGCTTCCATACTAAGCAATACTCTGCGAAGCCATCCAAAGCCTTTTGCAGATCTTCAGTTGAAGAAGCCATTAAAACAGTATCATCTGCATACAACAGTATTAGCAGTTTTAAGTAAGAATTCAACTCTCCTTGAAGTACAGGATCATTGAATACCTCGACAAATTTTGCACCAGAGTTTACTAAAAAAAATTCTAGATCATTCAGATACAGAGCAAAAAGGAAGGGGGAAAGATTTTCTCCTTGTCGAATTCCACGTGTGTATGAGAAGAAAACAGATCGCTCATCATCCTTGATGACACAGGACTTAATCCCCTGATACATATTTACAATGACTCTTACTATTTTTCCATCAAGACCATTTTCGATTAATTTTCCCCACAGGCCTGCACGCCAAACAGAATCAAATGCTTTCTCGAAGTCTAAAAAGGCACAATAAAGTTTCTTTTTCTGATCGAAACACATATCCACCGGTGATTTCAATAGAAATACATGGTCAACAGTGCTATGCTCTTTTCGGAAACCTGCCTGATTTTCAGAAAGAAGACCAATCGATTCTGCATATGCATTCAGTCTAATATTTAAGATACTAGTGAACAACTTTCCAAGACAGCTAAGAAGACTGATTCCTCTATAGTTACTTGGGTCTGAAGGCTCTCCCTTATTCTTATAAATAGGTAAAATTAATCCTGTAACCCAGGACTCTGGAATATCTCCCGTATCCAATACAACATTGAATAATTTTGTAAGTACTTTTATCATACAATCAGATGAAACTTTGATATATTCATTAAATATTTGATCTATTCCAGCAGATTTTCAATTTTTCAACTTACTAATTGCAGCCCTCACCTCACCTTCGGTAATTGGAAAATTAAGAATACTATCATCATGAATATTTATGTTAATATTGGGCGATGGTACGTCCTCTGGGTTAATAAAATTGCTAAAGTAGTCATGGAGGCTATCGAGGGATAAGGGGCATGATTTTTTCTTAGAACCTTGAGAGATGATCTTCCAGTATTCTTTAGGGTCAACTGTTCTTACTGATCTCAACTTCGTCTTCAAACTCTTTTTGTAATCAAATATAGCTTTGTTTAGGGTTTTCTTATATTCAGTTTTAATAGCTCGCAGCTTGGTCTTATCACCAACATTGGTGGAATGTTTACACTTATTTTTCATTTTTCTGTACTCCCGTTTCTTGGCAGCACACTGTTTGTTAAACCATGGTTTACCAATTTTACGTTTAACAGATTT
>JAVTVY010008633.1:0-42828 GCA_036873755.1 Hanleya hanleyi
GGTTGTTTGACAAAACTATATTACTGTGATCGCTTTTTCATATGCATTTTTATCGGTACATATATCACAATTTGCCGACACGAACCATTAATACGTATGTGACTGTTCTTTGACATCGACTGCTCTTGTTCATGCTGTTTGACAAAATTATAATGGTATATTCTGTGAAAACGTTTGCAGGTGTATTTCCTCGTGCATTCAATTATAAACTGTATTCAAGCAGACACAAATATACATAAGCGGTTTTGTTGCAGGCAAAGTAAAAAATCTGCTTGGACATCGACTTCTCTGAAATACCGGATCTATCAAAATCTTCCTAGAATCGCTAATAGTACGTTAAATCACCTCTATCTTTTTATTTTCCTGGGGAGGATAGCTGGATATCTTGAGCAATTCAATCCAAACTTTCATTTCAACACCCACACAGGTAGAGTACAGATCAAATAAAATTGCCGCTATCGACGTACACAACTTTTCATATGGAGGATTTCCACCCCGAAATATTGTCAAATATGGTGACTTTAAGGTCTAATTGGCTGCGATATGTGCTTGCAACCCGAGGATTGCCGCTCGCGGCTATATTTATTATTATTATTCTTTCCGCCAGATTTTGTCCATTCTATAAAATCAATATTACTGCATCGTCGAAGCTGAAACTTCACATGGTGGTTGGGGCTCTTTCGGTTTAATGTATACCCTAAGAAGAAGCCCATTGGTCAGAATCGTTGGCGGCCATCTTGGATTTACCGAAAAACATTCCAACATCTTCTTCTCTGGAACCACTCGACCGATTGACTCGAAACTTGTTACACATGATCGATGAATCTGGGGCTCTCAGATCTGTATTTAAAAATTTGCTCCGTAAATTAAGATGGCCGCCATTGACCAATCAAAATTGTCGGATTTTCAAATAACGGATTTGGACGGGGAAAGTGACTACATATATGCATTGTGATATGGCGATCACGAATATGCAAAAATTTTCTTTCTAGGTCACGTGGTTTGGCCGCCATCTTGGATTTTGTCAGTAACGGAACGTATCTTGTACCGGCTACAACGCAAGAACTATGGGAGGTACAGCCATGCACCTTGCTGCACTATATTGCCCAGGAGCAGCTCTTTCGGAAGTATGTTAACAATTTCAACGTAGCTTCAATAGTTTTCACGCAATTCTCAGATGAAGATTACCCAAATTTGCGAATTGACGGATTGTTCTTCAGTGGTAACTGTGTAAGTTAGATCTAAAATGAAACAAATGACGTTTTGCCAAATAGGGTCACCAGGTCTAAAACTAATGCTGTTGGTTCAATGGCGGCGATGTGTGCTTGCAACCCGAGGATTGCAGCTTGCTGCTATATTTATTATTCTTTTTATTCTTATTCTTCTCCGTGATTTTGTAGGTGCTAAATGTCAGCAATCGTCAAACCGATCATGCTCAAACTTCACACACATATTAGACATGTTGAGATCTAGTGCATATTGAAAATTGGTTATGATTGGTCACAGGGTTCAGCGGCCATCTTGGATTTACCCCGTTTTCAGAAAAATCTTCAAAACCCTACTCCTCTGGAACCATTCGACTGATCAACACGAAACATGGTACACATAATCAATGGATCAGGGTCTTTCAAAACTCTATTAGAGAAGTTGCTCCGTAAAACAAAATGGCCGCCAGCGACCAATCAAAATAGTCGGATTTTCAAGTATCGGATTTGAACGGCAAAACGGACGAAATATATGTTACGTGATATGGTGATTACGAATATGCAAAAATTTTGCTGCTAGGTGACGTGGTTTGGCCGCCATCTTGAATTATGTCAAAAACTGAACGCATGTTTGAAGAGCTGTAACTCGCGAACCGTGAGAGATAGAGGCTTCTAATTTGTTGCATTTTATTCTCCAGAAGTAGCTCTGTCACAAATGTACCCTCCATGTTTTCATAGCTCTGATAGTTTTGCCGCTACAGGGGAATCAAAATTGTCCGATTTTCAAATAATGACAAAAATCACATAATTTGACAAATATTAAAAGTTTAGAGGGTTATATCTCCTGAACCTTGATAGATACAGACTTCTGGTTTGTTGCATTGTATTCTCCAGATCTTAGTCTATTTTTCAAACTGCTAAGTTTAGGGTCTAGCTCTGATAGTTTTCGAGTTATAGACGAACGAATGTTGCCAAAAATTGCATAATGTGTCAAAAGTGTCTTTCTTTGATATTACACAAACGACGAGTCGGATTGTTCTGATATTTGGCATACATACTCACTGTATTACGAGTATAATGTCAGTGAAATTTCAGTATGATCGCCTTATTAGTTTCATAGGTATTATAGAACTGATATTTGAGTAGGTCTGAGCTTATGGCTGAAACTAAACTTAACAAAAGCATACTGTGAGAAGCGCTATCTCCGGGCGACTAACTTCCAAGCTTAACTTTCTCCATTCAAGTCTTTGTCTGGACTCCAGGGACAGTTTTCTGTACCTATTTTATTCTACTAACATTTTGATTTCGATGAAGGAGCCATCTAGGGCGCAAACAAAGGCCAGAATCGTGTTTCCCACGTGCTGCTGACCAAGAAAAAGTGTTTTTTGAAGCTCTAAATCCATTTCTGAATTTTTGGCATGTTGCCAACAGTGGAGTAAATGAGTCTGCACGTTCCGGGGGGGAGGGGGAGTGGCTAGACGGCTGTTAAATGTACACCATACGTATCTGCGCATGAAATATGGCTACCACAATTGCAAAGACAGCCTAGATACGGAAGCCATCATAACTGCTTGCAGTTCTAGTTTTTATTGCTATTGTTATGCCCATAGGGCTAAAAAGCAGATACATGAACATACATTTAAAATACACATGTAGACAATACACATGACAGACAGAAATTTACACATATTTGACAAGACATTTATATTACATTTACATAGACACCATTGATGATAAATGAAGACAATACACACACAAAACAAGCCATACATGTATGTATGACATACATAAACAAGAACCATACATATTTGACAGAGCTTTACAAGAAGCATTTGTACAAACAACATGGACGGTACATATCAAGACAAATGCAATAAAGACAGTCTTGCACACATGCTTAAAACACACATACACATGTAATAATAATACTTAGGGCATGCATTTAAAATATGACTATTAAAAATATATAGAATTATGATTATTTTATCATATATATATATATATATTTTGGAGACTAATAAAGGGAGGGTAACTCATCAGGTGTCAATGAATTGCATATGAAAATAAACAGCGGTTCAAAACACAAATGGCATTAGCAACATTTGTGTTGCTTGTCTATTTTTCTGTCAACATCTATTTTGTATAAGTACAAGAAATTTCTTATAAGACAAGCACTAACTTCCATATGCTCAGTGGAATTAGGCCAATAGTATTAGAATTGATGTATCTGTACCACTGGCAGTGTATGACATCACCCATGCTGTAATACAGAGTCTTTTCAAAATTTTGTCTATGTCAGTTATGACGGAAATGACATTAGCAACATTTTCAAACATCCATAGTGTCCGTGTATTGGTATTTAATACACTAGCAATTGTATATGTCTTAATAAGGTCAGGCTAGTAAATCTCTTATTGAATAATTTATTTGATTTGTGGTGAATATTGTAAAAAAAAATTATGA
Organism: Hanleya hanleyi; assembly: GCA_036873755.1. NCBI lineage: Eukaryota > Metazoa > Mollusca > Polyplacophora > Lepidopleurida > Hanleyidae > Hanleya > Hanleya hanleyi. The sequence goes on from JAVTVY010008633.1 coordinate 3,669, forward strand.
TCATGAAAATATGACATCAGCACAAATGACATTAGCAACATTTACATTTCTGTCTCTCTATTATATTGCAGATAAGAAACGTACAGGAAAAACTGTATATATTCACATATGCATACATTACACAACATTGGTGGGTTTAGCAAACATGTACATGACACAGAGTTAGTTTTTTAATATTTTTAAATTAAGTTACGAATGTCATTTTGCAGTTGGACGAAAAATTTGATGAAAAAGTGAACTATGTTATCGTCGAATCCGTCATATGCCAATGTGCAACTCCCAAATCAGGCCTTGCTGTTTGAAAATCATTGGAGAGCTATGGAATGCTCTCCAAGAAACATTTTGGAGTGTCATTTATTAATGCACTTGTCAATTGGATCCCCCACTCTCCCACCCCCGGGGATGGTGGGGATATGGCCAATTTGGGGGGATCCACCTGACAAGTGCATAAGTTTGGAGAGTGATTGTAATATAAGGGAATGAATGCAGGGCTTCGTGTTTAGAATTAAGTACGCGAGCTAAAAATAGCCCACGTCAAAATATTTAGGAGAGGGTATTTGAAAGTCAGTCGAGTGATTGCAATATAATACAATATAAAATATGACCATTTACGTGAGCTAAAAATCATTTACGCGAGTGTTTGCGTGCAGGTGAGCTATCACTCACGCTAAACACGAAGCCCTGGAATGACTGAGAAGCTCTTTTAATAGCTCTCCTGAAACCAGAATTAAGGGAGCAGTCAGTCCAGAGCAATTCTTATAATTGAATCCAATTAAAATGTCCAACCCCAGTCAGGCTATGTATTTCTCAATCTCAAGTAGGCCTACCATACATTTTTGACACATTGATATACTGCCAATAGTGTAGACTATTTATACCGTTGTCTATCTACTGTGCATCATATCTAAATACCCCCTCTCCCCCCCCCCCCCCATTTGAAAAAAAACATACACGTGGACGAGTGCTACAGCTGGAGCATGGAGTTATTTAACTCCATGGCTGGAGCTAACATGAATGAGAATTAGACAGGGGCGTAGGAAGGTTTTCAAAAGTGGGGGGGGGGGGGGGCACAACTGTGAAAATGTTACTATCCTGGGCAAATTTTTTTTATTCTAGGCTTCATTTCTAGCAATCTAGCGCATTTTGTGCACTTGTTTGAGGTAATATTCCCCCACCATAACTTGGCATTTTAACAGCTCCAAAAAGCTATTAAAAAACAAGATGTTTAACAATTTTTCGAATGCTTCCCATTTCCCCAACCCACTTTTTATATATATAGTATTTAATTGATATTTTTACTTACGATGTCTTGTCATGAAGTGGCCCACTGTTCTCTATCAGATGGGATCTGTCGTTCTTTTATTTCTATTTCAGTGTTTGAAATAACGAAGACGACTCGATCTACCCCCAGTGCCGTTGAGATAACGAAATTAACGATGTCGACACACCTGCTTTGAAAATAGCGTCACTCGAAATGAGCGCCAACGAGGTTCACCTACATAAATGCAGGACAGCGATTCGTTCTCCGCATAGGGAAAACTTCCCTTGTTGACATTGTCGGTGTCAGGGCTCAGGCATTTAACCTGCTACTTCCACTACCTTTACCGGTAAAAAAAATAGGCCGTTTTGACAGATGTTGCCTTGGGCGGAATTGAGAGCTTTCTTGTCTCTGCTGCCGACTGCAAACAACGCTTCTTTCATATGCTTTTCACCCCACGTCTCCGGCTCTAAATACAATTAAAGGGACAACACTCTCACATTTGTCCTTTGACACGCTTCAATACAAATTAATATACTTACATTTGTATGAAATGGCGGGAAATCCCGTAACCTTGGCATAGATCTAGCGGTTTGGGTCCGCTCTTCGTGTGTAAATGGGTGCACAGCCGTTTATATACATACTTTCTCCGGATATGACCTTGTTGGAAACTGATAGGGCCTGCTCATGTTTGAGTGCAGTATGGTACCGTACAGAACGGACACTTGACAGACCAGGGGAGGTTACTCTCAAGGCTTTTCTTCTGGGAAACCTTCGCGATTCACGATGGTTCTGTTGTAGAAATGTCAGTTGATGGGACCAATTAAATTATCTTAGAATAGAATTACTTTATTGCACTAATGGCGTTGTCAAAGGCAACACAAGACAGAGAATAGATTCCGGCACATAGAAATTTATATAAAATTAAACCAACAATGGATTGGGAAAGATAGAATCAACCACATCGTTTAAGTGAACCCGCCTTTCAACAACAAGGCACAGTCCAAGAGAAAATGCTCAGTTTCTACTACACTGCACAGTGACATAGTGCATAATCTTTCCTCTACAGTTGTATTTTTGTGTGTCTCCCTCTTTTGATAGGGATGTGCACTGATAAGCAAGCGAAATAATGAAGAGCGATGTTTTCTAATTTTGCTACTGTCACGGTCCATATAATAGATTCCATCTCGAAACGTCGTTTGAAAAATCTCGAGTTTTCTCACGGATACTATTGATTCCTTCCATTTCTTGGAAATCACTTTAAATTAAAATTACAGATAACATTGGAGTATAACCCTGGTTGTATATCAGGATTAAGCTTGCCAACGATCTCAAGACAGCTGGACCTAGATACCGCAAACATGTTTGCACATTTCAAAAGTTTAATAATCCAAATCTCACTAGACTCAAACTGTTCAAAACACACAACCTTCTTTTGTTTTGCTAAAAATTCAGCCTGATGCGGTCACGGCGAAGTTGCATCCCCCCTCGGGGTCCAAACTGACGGTAAAACTTTATTGACCAAACCATGGTATCCATTCTTTCTCCAGGTGAGATTAATTTAGTGAATAAGTGTTTGTTTAGATGATATTTTAGCTTTCAAAATCTTATTAGAGTACTATATCAAAAAGTTTCCCGATTACGCCTTCAAGCTGCTCATCCACACTTGGGTCGCACCCTCCAATCTGTTTATCGTTTTAATTCCATTCCAAGGAATTCTCTAATTTTATAAAGAAAATCGTCTATTTCTTAAAAACTATTCAGCGTGGGGATCCGGAATTTGGTATGATTGTTATGAACCAGGTACCGAAAAGAAAATAGCGGTGTTTCAGTTGCAAATGCTATTCTGGTTGCTGCGATGCTGAATTAATTAAGTGTTACCGGTATCCAATTTTGTTCAATTGAAAAAAAAAAAAAACCCGCGGAAAAAAGATCTAGGCAAAATTTGAAAAAAATCGAAGCAGTGTTATCTTGTTGAAAGTATGTTCTACTTGGCAAAGTCATCAACTGAATGAAATATCTTAGATCTTCTCGAAATATAAACATTTGAATATGGAGGCTCATTATATGCAGGCATGCATTAAAATAATCCGTACCTATATCGATCGGCGATATAGATCATAGGCAAATAAATATAGGCATAGGCGATATAGATATAGATCGTCCAATAGATCTATATTAACATTTTTTGTAATCCCGGTTTTTAGTCATATTATGTAAATGTATATTGATCGTATAAATAGTTCTGTCAACAGAAAAACACACGAAGATGCATGAAAGTCTGGGCAGGTGAGATTCAAGTCGTTGAAGCACCGTATCGGGTATGATACTGGAGATTAAAATACGTTAAGACATGGAAGAAACTGCAAAAAAAAAAAAAAAAAAATTATTTTCGTATTATTGGAAAATCTATGTTATTTTGGAGGCAACGATGACGTTCATCTAGTTCAATCTTGAACTTAGGTCGACTCGACAAATTGAACAAACGTCGATCTGCTACCCAATCTGATTAAAACTCAAGACTTAATAGCCGCTCCTCTATCTGACATGTCGCTAATCGGCTACCGAACATGCGGAAAATACCCCCTAATCGCCCATGTCATTTTTGTTTTTGCGATTTGTTGAGAATTGCTTGGGGGATTTTCTTGATACTTTGCAATAAAATTAATATGATTGAGTTCATATTCTGTTTGAAGTTTCAATGTTGTACGATATATTGTCTCCGAAATATCGCCGAAAATGCTTGAGATATATATATATTATCTGCATGGGAATGGGAATTCTGAGCGCACAGCTTTCGTCTTCACTTCAACTCAGTTCTCGATATCCATGGGTCCAACCTGTATAAAAGTGTCTCAGAAACTCAGTCCCGACAAATACGTAACCAATAAATACAAAGCTACGTTAACTACGCCACTAAGACTTACGACTCTTTGAAGATGAGTAAGACGGGTGGTGCGGCAATGAACATTCGGAATGTGACAGCAGACGATTTGAGGCACGTGCTCCTAGGATGAAGGGAGACAACTTTAAGGGAAATCCCCGAAATTAACCCTCACCGTCGTGATGCGTTCGGAAATAAAACTCCTCCGTGGTAACGCTAAATTTCGTATAGTATTTACTGGTTCAATCGGAGGTACATCGTGGCTGTTTGATTATGACTAAATCTATTGAGAAATCAGGCACCTAATGAGTTTATAATTTTCTAGAGTCCGTGTTTTGTCATGCCGATATCTCGTGGTATCCTCGCAGTTGCTACAAAGTAGCGATTTGACCCACGCGCTCCATTCATAAATTATAGATACTATTGAGGTCAAGAGGTTGGGACTATAACCAAGAAAAACGGTTGGTCATTTTCATCCCCTGTAACGGTATTCGTCAGGAAATGGGTGATATACCTTATTACACAGTGTATAACCCTGTCCGGCTGGGATTTATTTTTGACGAGCCATCTGTGCCCATTTATGACGTGATCGCACCGAGTCGACACGTGTGCTGAGATGGAGGTTGAGCATTTTACAATTTTTTGCGTGTTACACATCACTTTATGGAAGAAACTGAATGAGATAATGTTCTAGATTTATTTTGGCAGATCCTGTGTCAAATTCAACTCCATATATCATCTCGTTTTCATCATAATCGTGTTCATGTCAGAAATTTATCAAAACTCTGTCGAATTTTACAGTTATGAAGTTGATTGTTCTTGTGGTATAAGATTTCACATTTTGGTCTGTATATTATAATAAACTAGAATGGTAGTTAATCAAATATGATTGGTACAGAGGAGATAAATATAAGTATAAAGAGGCGAATATTTAGGAACAAGTGTTCATGTCCTGAAATGAGACTGTCCATATTTTTGTCGAGGGGATTTCTTCGACTGTTCGAGTTTTTGATGAGTTCCTGTCCGCATTTTTGGCGTGCATATTAGTAAAAAGCGAAGTGCAATTACTGTGCACATATACTATAGCAATGTCTAATCGGCACTGATACTAGTGTTCATGTGTAGGGCCGAATGATGACTTTATTATTCCAGTGGGGTTCATATCTTAGAACCCACACTACGGCGCCATGATCCGTTTCATTTTCATGTTGTATCGTTTTAAGAATACCAGAGGAAGAATCATTCCAAGAAATATTCGTAGGCCCACAACCAGTCCGCGGAAGATCCACGAAGAAATCCGCAAAGCTCGCAAAGCCTAACAGGCCATAAATGTAACTTTTTAACCAAATGGAGGTTCAACCTCCAGCGGCACAGGGACATACATACTGAAGCGTCACAAGTAGTAGTATAAACCCCGAAAAGGTAACATTTTTCGGGTACCGGGAAATTTCGCCATCTGTTGGTCCATGTTAAATCGCAATCGGGAACCCTCAAATTACGCTAAGGGAGGTAACTCTTGATGCCCGTGATGATTTTTGACATATTCCTGGTTATCTCCCCTGATTCGCACATTTGCATCTATACGGGGAATGCCTGTATGGGAATACGGGCCTATATTCCTCCGCGGTAATGCGGTCTGGCGGTGATGCGGTCGCGGAAAAAAGCTTCCACGGAGAAAAAGTAGTCCCCAGATTTCAAATACGCTGCATGGTCCGATTGGGTCGTATGAGGTATCAATGTGAAGCATTCGTGAAGGGGCATCTGATGGGCTGGGTGCGGGGTTGAAATAGCGTCATTCTGCGCATGCGCGGTGGACCAAGGGTATGGAAATAGACGTTTTTGGGTCTAGGGGAGCCACTAATGGTCCAATTGGGTCATATAAGGTATCAATGTGAAGCCTATATGTGAGGGGGCATCCGACGGGTGGGTGTGGGGTTGGAATATCGGCATTCTGCGCATGCGCAGTAGACCTAGGGTATGGAAATAGACGTTTTGGGGTCGACATGGGCCACTAATGGTCTGATTGAGTCGAGTGAGGTATCAATGTGATGCATACGTGAGGGCGCATCCCCCTGGGTGGATGGGTGTTAGGAATATCGTCATTCTGCGCATGCGCAGGCAGGCCGTAGTATGGAAATAGACATTTTGATGCGCATGCGCAGACAGGGAATTGTGGGAAAAGGGTATGGAGATAGACGTTTTGGGATCTAGGTAAGCCCCTCTTGGGCCAATGGGATCGAGTGAGGTATCAATGTGAAGCATACGTGAGGGGGCATCCACCTGAACTAGTGTCTCGGTCGTTGTCAACATTCTGCGCATGCGCAGACAGGAAATTTTGGGAAAAGGGTATGGAAATAGACGTTTTGGAGTCTAGGTAAGCCCCTAGTGAGCCGATGGGGTTGAGTGAGGTATCGTTGTGCATTCGTGAAGGAGCATCTGCCTGGACAAGTGTGTCGTTCGTGTTCAACAGTCTGCGCATGCGCAGACAGGGAATTGTGGGAAAAGTGCATTGGAAGGAACGTTTTAGGGTCTAGGTGGGCCACTAATGGTCTGATTGAGTCGAATGAGGTATCAATGTGATGCATACGTGGGGGCGCCTCCGCCTGGGTGTATGGGTGTTAGCAATATCGTCATTCTGCGCATGCGCAGGCAGGCCGTAGTATGGAAATAAACATTTTGAGGCCGATATGGACCACTATTGGTCCGAATGTGTCTAGGGAAGTGTTATTTTGTAGCACTCGGGGTGTAGACCACGACTTGAAGGGATGTCCACGTCACCTGTGACGTCACTGGTGACGTCATCAGTGAGAGTAGTAGCGAAAGCGGGAGTTTCGGAGGTGTGATGGAGAGCATTTGCAGTAGATAACGGCCTATTTTCCCATCCAACTACCTGGTGGAGTTACCTGTGAGTGTGAGTGTATGCGCGCGTGTGTGTGAGTGAGTGAGTGAGTGAGTGAAGCGAAGCGTGCACAACGCCCGTGAGGCGTCCCCAACGCCCGTCTTAACGCATGGACGCACTAACGACGGTGAGTGAGTGAGTGAGTGGGATCCTACTGGACTAATGTAACGTCCGTTTTCATCATTTTGCGCATGCGCAGTATGGCCGACGTATAGAAAGCAGGCATTTTGGGGATTCGTGGAGGTTTGTTGAGTGGTTGACCATCCCTGGTCAAATGAATCGTGTGGGGTATCAGTGTGAAGCTCTCGTAGGAAAAGTGGAAATTGCCCCTCATTTGTCTGGCGCTCACTTCCGGTTGTGTGGGGCACTGCCCTCAGCCAATCAGAAGCGAGTATTTTGTCCCGGTGCATTGTGGGACATATCCAAGATGGCGGCGTCTGCCTCCTGGTTCAAGATGGCGAAAACTGACCATTTTGTCGGAATGTGGTCATCTGGTGTCGAAAACTGGACCTTGTATGGGTTCCGCCTAATTTGGTGTAGAGATGGACCACTATTGGTCCGAATGCGTCCTGTGGGGTGTCATCTGTGATGTCATTGGTGACGTCATCAGTAGGAGTAGTAGCCAAAGTGGGCATTTTGGAGCAGTGAAAGAAGGTATTTGGTGTAGAGATGGACCACCCTTGGTTTGAATGTGTCGTGGGAAGTGTCATCTTGCAGTTCTCGGGGTGTAGACTCCATTTGGGGGATGTCCACAGCATCTGTGACGTCATCGATGACGTTATCAGTACGAGTAGTAGCGAAAGAAAATGTTTTATAATTGGCTCAGTGCCAATTTTTTTCCAGGATTTGGGCTGATGAGGAAACACATATTCATTCCTATGTTTACAGACACCACCACCACCACCACCACCACACACGACCACCACCGCACACCACCACCACCACCACCACCAACGCCACCACCGGGCGTTGACGGGCGTCAACGCCCGGTCGTGGTGGTGGTAGCTCCCGTGTGGCAGAGCTCTTGGATCGAAGCTCTTGGAGCTCAAAGCTTGTGTAGCAAAGAGCTCGGGAATGATGTCATCGCATGCATGCGCGCGTACCTGTGCTGCACCCGCACCCTGGTGTACCCTATTCCCTACGGGCTATAGGGTACAGGGTGCACCACAGGTACGCGCGCATGCATGCGATGACGTCATTTCCGAGCTCTGAGCTCCACAAGCTTTGAGCTCCAAGAGCTCCGATCCAAGAGCTCTGCCACACGGGAGCTACCACCACCACCACCACCACCACCGGGCGTTGACGCCCGTCAACGGCCGGTGGTGGCGTTGGTGGTGGTGGTGGTGGTGTGCGGTGGTGGTGGTGTGTGGTGGTGGTGGTGGTGTCTGTAAATATAGGAATGAACATGTGTCCCTCATCAGCCCAAATCGTGGGAAAAAATTGGCACTGAGCCAATTATAAAACATTTTCTTTCGCTACTACTCGTACTGATGACGTCACCGATGACGTTACAGATGCTGTGGACATCCCCCAAATGGAGCCTACACCCCGAGAACTGCAAGATGACACTTCCCACGACACATTTGAACCAAGGGTGGTCCATCTTACACCAAATATCTTCTTTCACTGCTCCAAAATGCCCACTTTGGCTACTACTCCTACTGATGACGTCACCAATGACATCACAAATGACGTGAACACCCTTCAAATCGTGGTCTACACTCCGAGAACTACAAGATGACACCCCACAGGACGCATTCGGACCAATAGTGGTCCATCTCTACACCAAATGAGGCGGGACCCATACAAGGTCCAGTTTTCGACACCAGATGACCACATTCCGACAAAATGGTCAGTTTTCGACACCGGACGTGCCGCCATCTTGAACCAGGAGGCAGACGCCGCCATCTTGGATATGTCCCACAATGCACCGGGTCAAAATACTCGCTTCTGATTAGCTGAGGGCAGCGCCCCACACAACCGGAAGTGAGCGCCAGACAAATGAGAGGCAATTTCCACTTTTCCTACGAGAGCTTCACACTGATCCCCCCACACGATTCATTTGACCAGGGATGGTCATCCACTCAACAAACCTCCACGAATCCCCAAAATGCCTGCTTTCTATACGACGGCCATACTGCGCATGCGCAAAATGATGAAAACGGACGTTACATTAGTCCAGTAGGATCCCACTCACTCACTCACGCGTCCATGCGTTAAGACGGGCGTTGGGGACGCCTCACGGGCGTTGTGCACGCTTCGCTTCACTCACTCACTCACTCACCCACTCACTCAGTCACTCACACACACACGCGCGCGCATACACTCACACTCACAGGTAACTCCACCAGGTAGTTGGATGGGAAAATAGGCCGTTATCTACTGCAAATGCTCTCCATCACACCTCCGAACTCCCGCTTTCGCTACTACTCTCACTGATGACGTCACCAGTGACGTCACAGGTGACGTGGACATCCCTTCAAGTCGTGATCTACACCCCGAGTGCTGCAAAATAACACTTCCCTAGACACATTCGGACCAATAGATGTCCATATCGGCCTCAAAATGTTTATTTCCATACTACGGCCTGCCTGCGCATGCGCAGAATGACGATATTCCTAACACCCCCTCACCGCCTCGGATGCCCCCTCACATAGGCTTCACATTGATACCTCATATGACCCAATTGGACCATTAGTGGCTCCCCTAGACCCAAAAACGTCTATTTCCATACCCTTGGTCCACCGCGCATGCGCAGAATGACGCTATTTCAACCCCGCACCCAGCCCATCAGATGCCCCTTCACGAATGCTTCACATTGATACCTCATACGACCCCATCGGACCATGCAGCGTATTTGAAGTCTGGGGACTACTTTTTTTCCGCGGAAGCTTTTTTCCGCGACCGCATCACCGCCAGACCGCACTACCGCGGAGGAATATAGGCGCGTATTCCCATACAGGCATTCCCCGTATAGATGCAAATGTGCGAATCAGGGGAGATAACCAGGAATATGTCAAAAATCATCACGGGCATCAAGAGTTACCTCCCTTATCGTAATTTGAGGGTTCCCGATTGCGATTTAACATGGACCAACAGATGGCGAAATTTCCCGGTGCCCGAAAAATGTTACCTTTTCGGGGTTTATACTACTACTATCGCACGGCTGTCCAATTTGCAGTAGACCATTCAAAATGAAATGGTCCAGAGATACACACACCAAATATCGGAAATTGCAATTCCCGATATCGGAAATTAGAATTTTAGATATCGAGAATTGCAATTTCCGATATCGGAAATTCGGAGACAATTCCCGATATCAGAAATTCAATTCCCGATATCGAAAATTCAATTTCCGATATCGGAAATTGTCACTGAATTTCCGATATCGGAAATTGCAATTCTAGTTTTCGTAAAGCTTCCAGAGCTTTCATTTCCGATATCGGTAATTCAGTGACAATTTCTGATATGGGAAATTCTATTTCCAATATCGGAAATTGAATTCTCGATATGGGGAATTCTATTTCCGATATCGGAAATTGCCACTTATTTTCCGATATCGGAAATTCTAATTCCCGATATCGGAAATTCTATTTCCGATATCGGGAATTGCAATTTTCGATATTGGAAATTAGAATTTCCGCATCATCCGAACGCATGGCACGATCATACGTAGAAATGTGAAATGCCCTTAGCAAGCTAAGATGCGGAAATTCGGAGACAATTCCCGATATCGAAAATTCAATTTCCGATATCGAAAATTGTCACTGAAAGTAGTATATAAAGGCTATTTAAGCCAACTTTTCCAGGGAGGTAACTCTTGGTTCCCTGCTTCCGCCAGGGGGCGCCACCATCTTGACATGCAGGTATGACGTCACTTCCGGTCTGGGTGAATGGGGCGTGACCTGTGAACATGATAGGACATGTACTGACCTGTCTGTGGGGTTTTCCCACAATGTCGTTCACCTCCGTGTGTCTTCAGTCACCTCCGTGTCTCTTCGGTCACCTCCGTGTCTTTTCGGTCAGGTCCGTGTCTTTTCGGGTACGTCCGTGTCTTTTCGGTGAGGTCCGCCATCTTCAGAACATGATAGGCCATGTACTCACCTGTCTGTGGGGTTTTTCCACAATGTCGTTCACCTTCGTGTCTCTTCGGTGACCTCTGTGTCTCTTCGGTCAGGTTCGTCTCTCTTCGGGCACCTCCGTGACATCTTCGGTCACCTCCGAGTCTCTTCGGTCACCTCCGTGAACATGATAGGAGTTGTACTGACCTGTCTGTGGGGTTTTTCTACAATGTCGTTCACTTCCGAGTTTCTTCGGTCACCTCCCCAAGAGACACGGAGGTGGCCGAAGAGACACGCAGGTGCCCGAAGATGTCACGGAGGTGACCGAAGATGTCACGGAGGTGCCCGAAGAGACACGGAGGTGCCCGAAGAGACACGGAGGTCACCCAAGATGTCACGGAGATCACCGCAGAAACACGGAGGTGCCCGAAGAGTCACGGAGGTCACCGAAAAGACACGGATGTGACCGACGACACACGAAGGTCACCGAAAAGACACGAATGTCACGAAAAAACGTATAAAAGTGGAAATTTTTAGGGGATTGCTGCATTCATTGGCCTGCTTCACCAACCTGCCTCACCAGCCTGCCTCACCAGCCTGCCTGACCAGCCTGAACCACTCTGACTACAGGAGCTACTTGCCTGAACCTCACCAGCCTGAGCCTGCCTCACCAGTGCAACTTCACCAGCCTATCTCACCATAGCAGCTACTTAACTGACCAGCCTGAGCCAACAGTCATGGAGTCATCCCACCGAGCTAAGCTTCTGCAGCACCGTATCCATATCGTTGATGAGATGCAGCATGTGGCCGATATATGTGATCTGCTCATGGTGGAAAACATAATCACTAAACACATGGGGGTAGATATCATGGCGGAGAAGACCTATATGGCACGAAACAGAGCCCTCATCGACCTCATACCATGCCGTGGCTCCTTAGCATTTCAAGCCTTCGTGGAGGCGCTGAAGAAGACGGGAAATGAAGGAATAGCATGTCTACTTCAAGCCCAGGATTCAGAAGATAATATCTTAGTCATGGACATGGACATCGCCGAAGGGCGTACAGGTACCAAACGTACCCACGAAGAGTCCGGTCCACCTGCCAAACGCCCCCAACTAACACCTTTAGAAATACCTCAGCAATTGCTTCAGCCAGTGCCCCAGCCAGTGCCCCAGCCAGAATCGAACTCGGTAAAAAAAATTTCGAGGCGCTTGTGATCCAACGTGCGTATCCACTACACCACGACATAACGGAACAGCTGCAACAGGCTATTTTGTCACTATAATCTAGGTTAACCAGGTTAAATGGCGTTTTGGTCCAAGGGGTCCTTCGCGTCTAAATGCGTGTCTGAAGGACTCGATTTAGACCCATTTTTCACGAAATAGCACAAGCTGTGGATTTCAGTTTCTTGTGATAACTATAATCATAACGCAATAGCACTAAAACTTTCACATATTGTGTACTTATATTTTCTCTTGCCGTTACATTAAAACATAAGTATTTTTAGGACATTTTATTTTTTCGATTTCAACCGCACCACGTATAGGCCAAAACCCCGCCTTATCGTACCATCACCTTTGAAATAAATCGGCTTACCTTTGTAAAAACACTTTCGGTGGGTTCCTTACATCCTTATAATGTCACCCTGAAAATTTTAGCAGGTTTATCGATGGAAAAGTGTGAATTTTTGTCCTGCCACTCTTGCTACGGTAACACAGCCATTGACACGCATAGCTGTACATACACTCGGTTCCATACTGTATAGTGCTGTGTTACCGTAGCAAGAGTGGCAGGACAAAAATTCACATTTTTCAGCGATACACTATAAGCTGCCAAAGTTCAAGTTTAAATAAGTTTTACACGTGAACTCGCATTTATTGCAAAATGAGACCGGTTTGAAGATGGAAAAGAAACACAAATTTCAGTGGGTGTGAGCGGATTACAAGCGTCTAGTCCGTCATTCATAATCCAGCCGTCGTCCATTAGAGAATATCCGCGTCCATAATCCAAAGACCTGTTCCATTTCCATATAACAGTATTAGCACCAAATTCAAAAAGACAAAAGTATACATAAACATAGGCTTGTTTCCTGCAAGAGAGAAGACACACTTGGCCAGTATGAAGATTTCGGTGACGTCCGCGCCCTCATACGGGCGCTGTACGGTTAGACTATAAAAAAGCGCGCTGTGAATCGTCTGCTATCCATTCATTTTGAACTACATCATGGCTCAATACATGGATATTGATGGAGTGCACAATATTATTAACGAGTCGTGGCTTGACAACATATTAGAAGACCTATGCAAAGATCACGAACAAGAAGAAAAAGAAGACCAGCCGGTAGATGGCAGCGAGACTTTCACCCCAGTTTCACAACAAAAGCGGCAGTATCTTCAACATGCCACGGGTCAATTCATCGATTTTGAAGACGACGACGAAGAAGAAGAAGAAGAAGAAGAAGAAGAAGAAGAAGAAGAAGAAGAGGCGGCGGATGGAGATTCAATTTCCGATATCGAAAATTCAATTTCCGATATCGAAAATTGTCACGGAAAGTAGTACATAAAGGCTATTTAAAGCCAACTTTTCCAGGGAGGTAACTCTTGGTTCCCTGCTTCCGCCAGGGGGCGCCACCAGCTTGACATGCAGGTATCACGTCACTTCCGGTCTGGGTGAATGGGGCGTGACCTGTGAACATGATAGGACATGTACTGACCTGTCTGTGGGTTTTTTCCACAATGTCGTTCACCTCCGTGTGTCTTCGGTCACCTCCGTGTCTCTTCGGTCACCTCCGTGTCGTTTCGGTCAGGTCCGTGTCTTTTCGGGTACGTCCGTGGCTTTTCGGTGAGGTCCGCCATCGTCAGAACATGATAGGCCATGTACTCACCTGTCTGTGAGGTTTTTCCACATTGTCGTTCACCTTCATGTTTCTTCGGTGACCTCTGTGTCTCTTTGGTCAGGTCCGTGTCTCTTCGGGCACCTCCGTGACATCTTCGGTCACTTCCGAGTCTCTGCGGTCACCTCCGTGAACATCGTAGGACATGTACTGACCTGTCTGTGGGGTTTTTCCACAATGCCGTTCACTTCCGATTCTCTTCGGTCACCTCCCCAAGAGACACGGAGGTGGCCGAAGAGACACGGGGGTGCCCGAAGATGTCACGGAGGTGACCGGAGATGTTACGGAGGTGCCCGAAGAGACACGGAGGTCACCCAAGATGTCACGGAGATCGCTGAAGAGACACGGAGGTGCCCGAAGATGTCACGGAGGTCACCGAAGATACACGGAGGTGCCCCAAGAGTCACGGAGGTCACCGAAAAGACACGGAGGTGACCGAAGACACGCGAAGGTCACCGAAAAGACAAGTGGGAATTTTTAGGGGATTGCTGCATTCATTGGCCTGCTTCACCAACCTGCCTCACCAGCCTGCCTCACCAGCCTGAATCACTCTGACGGCAGGAGCTACTTGCCTGAGCCTCACCAGCCTGAGCCTGCCTCACCAGTGCAACTTCACCAGCCTATCTCACCATAGCAGCTACTTACCTGACCAGCCTGAGCCAACAGTCATGGAGTCATCCCACCGAGCTAAGCTTCTGCAGCACCGTATCCATATCGTTGATGAGATGCAGCATGTGGCCGATATATGTGATCTGCTCATGGTGGAAAACATAATCACTAAACACATGGGGGTAGATATCATGGCGGAGAAGACCTATATGGCACGAAACAGAGCCCTCATCGACCTCATACCATGCCGTGGCTCCTTAACATTTCAAACCTTCGTGGAGGCGCTGAAGAAGACGGGAAATGAAAGAATAGCATGTCTACTTCAAGCCCAGGATTCAGAAGGTAATATCTTAGTCATGGACATGGACACCGCCGAAGGGTGTACAGGTACCAAACGTACCCACGAAGAGTCCGGTCCACCTGCCAAACGCCCCCACCTAACACTTTTAGAAATACCTCAGCAATTGCTTCAGCCAGTGCCCCAGCCAGTGCCTGAGCAAGCGAAGGAAGAGGTGCTACTTCCTATGTCTGTGCAAGAGATCAATGACATTATCCAGCAGGCCTACCAGGCGGCCCAGACGAACACTTGGGAGCTCTCTCCCTATTTAACTGTGAGCGTCAAAGAAGAGCAAGTGCATTTTAACGCACCGGCCTGGGACGACAAACCACCTAAGCATATCGCCTTGACGTTGGACACCTGGATAAGAGTACAGGCCATTTATTACACCGTCGATGCGGTCATTGACCACCAGGGGAGCGACGAAGCGAAATTTTATGTGGGTGACGACATCTTCCTCACCTGTTCTATGTTCAACAACATGCTGCTGGTGCATATTCGTAAATGGAAGTTGAGGGGAGATACGCGTATTCATTTACCTCAGGGCGTCACCCTGCAAATACCTGCGTGGCGGAAGCTGGAGAGTCTCACAGGTGAAATTCATGAAGTCCTGTCTGACCAGGTGACTCAGTATATTTATAAGAAGTACATCGACACATTCCTGGATCATCTCAGACCCCGCATTCGACACTTGCGTATCCAGCAATGTGCAGGCTGTAACAACAAGAACGGTCTCTTCAACACGTATGGACAATAGTATACCATCAGACGCGCTGATGACTGAGGGACTACACGCCGTTAACGAGGTGCAAATTGCCGAGGCATTGCAAGCTGCCTGTCCACCCAGAATTCCACGTGAACAGATTGCCACCTTCATATACGTGCACCAGGGGCAGAAAGACAATGACGAGTTCAAACAAGTCTTGTTGCATAAATATTGAACATTCAGACATCACCGTATTCCTACATTCTATGTTCATTCTATGTTCATTTAAGCGCCTTGACAGCGTATAATTGTATTAGAAAAATTCAACACCAAGAGTCTACTGTGGTGAATACCTTATGTTCATTCTACTGTGTTAATAAATATTAGAAATTCAATTGTGTGTTAGTGTTCACTCTATGCAAAGGGGTATTGGTGTGGGAGCTGGTGCGTTTTGCTTTTAGTTAGAAAGTTTGCCCCCTTTCGGGTGTAATTAGGTGGCCCTAATAAGGGTCTCACACTGTTACGGCCGGAATATTTTTTTAATGCTTGATACCCACCCCCGACACACTGGGCATCGCATCTTCAAATGAAGCTCCTCTGTCTCTGCGCACTGGCACGAGCCCGCTATGCATGTTAAGCTTAGCACGCATACACCACATGGGCACAGGTGGCCACAAGGAAAAAAGGCGTACATCGTTTCATCGTCTTGACACACGGTACAGGTTGATCTCTAGCCAGTTGTAGGCGCAGTTTAGTCTTTTCGTCTTCTAATTCGTCAATTTGTTGGCTCAGGCGGCTGATCTCTGGTGATGGTGTTGTCATTCCTGTTGCGGGCGCTGTGGTAGCCGTCGTTGTGGTAGCCGTCGTTGTGGTAGCCGTCTGAGTCGAAGCTGTAGTTGCTGGGGGTCTACTACTGTTTAACCACTCCAACTCTCCGTGTACATCTTCATCGTCTGTTTCAGCATCATCATCCTCTTCCTGCACAGCGTCCCTTATTTTTCTATCTTGTTGTGCGCCTCTCGTCCTCAAAGCTTCAGCAATCTGAGCTTCAGCAACACGCTGCAAGCTCGTAATGATTGTAACATGTTCGTCTTCTCCGCTCGAGCGAATCCGTCTAGGATCTTGTTGTTGTTCTCCGTCTCGAATTGTCACCCTGAAAGTTTCGGTCGACACTCCCGTGTTCATTGCGTTGAAAAGTTACCGTCTACTAGCATTAGCCATGATGCAGTTGAAATGAATGGATAGCAGACGATACACATCGCGCTTTTTTATAGTCTAACCGTACAGCGCCCGTATGAGGGCGCGGACGTCACCGAAATCTTCATACTAGCCAAGTGTGTCCGCTCACACCCACTGAAATTTTGTGTTTCTTTTCCATCTTCAAACCGGTCTGATTTTGCAATAAATGCGAGTTCACGTGTAAAACTTATTTAAGCTTGAACTTTGAAAGCATATAGTGTATCGCTGAAAAATTCAGAAGGCTGACGGCAGGCTAAAACTATTTTTTTTTAATCATTTTGTCGGTTTTAGATCCGCATGGTTATGGGTGTGGTTGTGTGGAAAACCCGGTAAATTTGGAATAAATCGGCTTACCGCCGTAAAAACACTTTAGGTGTGTTCCTTACATCTTTATAATGTCACCCTGAAAATTTTAGCAGGTTTATCGATGGAAAATTGTGAATTTTTGTCCTGCCACTCTTGCTACGGTAACACAGCCATTGACACGCATAGCTGTACATACACTCGGCTCCATACTGTATAGTGCTGTGTTACCGTAGCAAGAGTGGCAGGACAAAAATTCACACTTTTCCATCGATAAACCTGTTAAAATTTTCAGGGTGACATTATAAGGATGTTACGGAGGTAAGCCGATTTATTTCAAATTTACCGGGTTTTCCACACAACCACACCCATAACCATACGGATCTAAAACCTACAAAATGATAAAAAAAATAGTTTTAGCCTGCCGTTAGCCTTCTGAATTTTTCAGCGATACACTATAAGCTGCCAAAGTTCAAGTTTAAATAGGTTTTACACGTGAACTCGCGTTTATTGCAAAATGAGACCGGTTTGAAGATGGAAAAGAAACACAAATTTCAGTGGGTGTGAGCGGACACACTTGGGCAGTATGAAGATTTCGGTGACGTCCGCGCCTTCATACGGGCGCTGTACGGTTAGACTATAAAAAGGCGCGTTGTGTATCGTCTGCTATCCATTCATTTTGAACTACATCATGGCTCAATACATGGATATTGATGGAGTGCACAATATTATTAACGAGTCGTGGCTTGACAACATATTAGAAGAGCTATGCTAAGATCACGAACAAGAAGAAAAAGAAGACCAGCCGGTAGATGGCAGCTAGACTTTCACCCCAGTTTCACAACAAAAGCGGCAGTATCTTCACCATGCAACGGGTCAATTCATCGATATTGAAGACGACGAAGAAGAAGAAGAAGAAGAGGCGGCGGATGGAGATTTTGGTGCAAAAATGAGGATTGAAATGTTAACCCAGGAGGTATTACAAAGCCTTATTGGGCCAATCAGCGTCCGGTATTTCAGAGTTCAGAGTCAGAACCAATGAAAGAGGTTCGCCCTGCTTTAAACTGATAGTACCTCCCAACACGAACGGCTTGAACGAGTCATACAAGATCTGTTCAAACAACATCAAGACCAAGAACAAGAACAAGAACAAGAACAAGAAAAAAAGCAACCAGTGAATTCATCGATGGAGTGGACAATAGTACCTACGACGTACGGCTTGATAGTACCTACGACGAACAGCTTGATGAACTCATACAAGATGTGTTCGAAGAAGACCAAGAACAAGAAAAAGAAAAAGAACAAGAAAAAGAACAGATGGCTGTTTTACAGCAGCGATATCTTGACTACTACTGTACCGAAATAAGAAGACTGGGGGGAGACACTGTATCCGCTGTATCCACAAACATGCAGGAAGACCAGCCCTACGCCCACTTACAAGCCCATAGCGTGTACACTCGTCACGCTGAAATGTCCCGTGTGTACCAAGAGGCGAGAAAACCTGCTCCGATCGATGTAATCCCCTTACATCTTCCTAACGGTCCTTATGAGTGCCACCCAATTATACTCGAAAGGGCAAGCTTCTAATTAAAAGCACAAACATCAGCTCCTGCATGCACACACCTAGGTAAAACTAGGTAATTAACACTTAGTGAATGGGAACTTCCTACTAACAGCGCCCAGGTAAAAAAACAAAACACTATTAGTATGAATGTACGGTAATAATATACCGAGTAGTCACGGAAAAGGCCGAGTGTAAAAAAAAAAATTTGCCAGGAGGTGTGGGAGATTGGTAATCATAGAGGAGAGGAGATTGAGATATACCGAGTAGTACCGGAAAAAGCCGAGTGTAAACATTTTTTGTTGTTGTGAGGAGGTGTGGGAGATTGGTAATCATAGAGGAGAGGAGATTGGGATTCGTAGGATCTAGGGGCAATTGTTATAAGTGCTGTTTGGAAGGCTAGGGGTTGGCGCTCAAAAGGGCCTTTGATGGCAGATTTTTTTTTTTGGCGTTGGAGATTGGTAATCATAGAATATAGAGGAGAGGAGATTCACAAATGTAGGGCCTGATTTTAATTGAATATGCCACGTTAGAAGTCCCCTTTCGTAAGATTGGGGTGGCCCTGAAAAGGGCCTTTCAATTTGTTTACCCTGTTTTATTCAGGGGATGGAGTTGTCCTGTCTACTCCATCAAACTGGCGGAAAGGTATCTTCCGGGATGTTGTTGTTGTTGTTGGGGGCCAGACTGTTGCTCCGCCACCGGGACTGATGGGATGTGGTCCAGAAAGGACGCTGGCGCGATTCTTTGCAGGTCGCCGATGTCGATGAATTCTGGCTGGACTTGGGGACGAGGCTGGGGTTGTTGTTGTTGTTGTTGTTCTACCAACATCTCCTGTCCAACCAGTCCTGACCCTGCAGATCGTCCGGGGCTCTGGTTAGCAGATGGTGGAGGTCCACGCATGCCAGGGGTGTCATTTCCCTAGTATTTTCTTGCATCCACCGTCGCACCTCCGCCAACCAAAATTCTTTGACGGCTTTGCCGAGTTCTCGCCGTTCCCTCTTTCTCTTTTTTCGCCTCCACCTCGCTGGCTCCTGAATTGTCGATACTTTCGCCACCTGGTTCATGATCTTCAATACGTCTTTACACTTGGAAAGATTTGATTGAATGCGCGCTCTCCCCACGCGTCCCCTGGGTTTTATGCTGAATAGGGTGGATTCTCATTGGCTGTTTAAAACAGGGCGAACCTCTTTCATTGGTTCTGTCTCCGTCAATTCCATTGGTTGAAATGCCGGACGCTGATTGGCCCAATAAGGCTTTGTAATACCACCTGGGTTAACATTTCAATCCTCATTTTTGCACCAAACTGTGGTATAGAAAATCCTAGGTTAAATCAATTCGTATCTCTATAACATTACACCCCGAATGATCACGGACTTTGACGAAGGTGGGGCCATGGAAAATAAAAACTATAACGTGTACGGGTACGGACTAGGGTTAATTTAACATTACACTACCGAGTGATCACGGACTTGCACGAAGGGAGACGGGAGACGGAAAAATAAAACCAGAACGTGTACGGGTACGGACTAGGATAGAGAGACAAGAACAAATAAAAACTATAACGTGTACGGCTACGGACTAGGAGTTAATTATACCCATAGGGGCCTTGACATTGTAGTAGTGGTATAAAAATTACCCGTCCAACCCTATTTTGCGGGGAGTAGAGGTTAGTCCACTAGACACTGACAGGGTGTAGTATAAGCGCCTGTACAGCGCGCTACTCTATATATACAGGCCTCCCTAGCCGGTGTTTGTCATTCACCACCATGGGAGCGTGCGGAGCAGATGGTGAGCTTGCGTTGTTCCAACTGACCGCCAACGTCACCCTGATCGTCAATGACCATCACCTGCAGCTCATCGAAGAACAACCCCGAAGGGTGAAACTATTTTTAACCCTAGCAGGGTGGACTCTATTGACACGGTTGCTACAGGGAAAGGAGCCCGCAGTCGATTTCATGCACGTGGGAGTAGGTGTCTACCTACGAAGTCGTGGAGATGATTCTTTTTCCCCCGGTTAGAACAGCGTGGTGGTCCCCATATCACACTCCGTCGTGCATTATGGCAGGCGCTGAAAGCTATTATCCCCCACGTCCACGACTTACTGCACCCCGACGCGAACTCTGTGGCTACCCGGACTCTTACACCTGGCTGCACCCTATTGTTGTACCCCAAACGAGTGGACCTCACCCATAACCGCACTGGGTGGGCACCCAAAGCCGACGTCTCTCTGTCCCCGGAGGGATGGACCACCTTGAAACGTGTGTTAAAGGGAACACTGGACGGTGATAGCATTCACCTGTGTGACCAGGTCTACATTTTCCGCGGCGCCTTTTTTGCTCAACTCATCTGTCTGGATGGAGGACATTTTACCCTGGACCCTGATCTATGGGCTGACTTGGAAAAAGTAGTCCCCATTGTCGATGAAGTACTATATCTATAGGGTGCACACAGGCTAGAGTGTCAGTGTCTTACCATGAAGCGAACACACAACAGCGGGGCACCCAGAGGGGCACCCAGAGGGGCACCCAGAGGGGGACCCGAAAGGGAAGCCAGTGGAGCACCCGCAAGGCCGGCCGGCAGGGATCCACGTGGAATAAGACTGTGAACAAGGTGTTAACAGATTTGTATTACAACCCAAACAGTTTAGCCGCTTATAGCGCTGTGGGAGCGCTCGCTCGAGCTGCACATTCCCAAGGCATCAGTCGAACTGAAGTTCGAGAATGGTTAAAAACCTAAGACACTTATAGCTTACATCGAGCAGCCCAACGACATTTTCGCCGAGTCATCGTAGGAGGCGTAGACGCACAATGGCAGGCCGATTTGGTCGATATGAGTCGATTTGCTGCCCACAATGATGGACATCGGTTGACCTGTATCGATATTTTATCCAAGTACGCGTGGGTGCTACCCATCCGGACCAAAACAGGAGAGAATCTGGTACGAGCGTTCCAGCAGATTTTCAAGACGGTTCGCAAACCTTCTATTTGCAAACGGATGAAGGCACAGAATTTCTCAACCACCACTTTCAAGCCTTTCTTAAGATTACAAGCGTCTAGTCCGTCATTCATAATCCAGCCGTCGTCCATTAGAGAATATCCGCGTCCATAATCCAAAGACCTATTCCATTTCCACATAACAGTATTAGCACCAAGTTCAAAAAGACAATCATAGTATACATAAACATAGGCTTGTTTCCTGCAAGAGAGAAGCGGTCAACAGTTTTCAATGATGCCGGCAAGACATCATGATGTTCCAGAAATATCAAATCCGATAGTAGTGCTTCAGAAGGTGTTTTTCTTCCATACGTACAACGAGACCAAAGCCTCTGTGGTGGAACGATTCAATCGGACCTTCAAAGGACGAATGTACAAGTATTTTACCGCCAAAAACACCCGACGGCACATCGATGTGCTACCTCAACTGGTCCAAGGGTACAATCGAGCCTATCATCGCAGTATCCAGCGGGTCCCCTCGATGTGACGGAACGCAACGAACATCAAGTGCGCCGTACGCTGTACTCGATAGAACCAAGTCCACTCACGTCACCCCGTTACAAACGCGGAGATATGGTACGGATCAGTAAAGTCAAAGGGCAATTTGAGAAAAGTTACCTGCCCAACTGGAGTGACGAGCACTTTGTCATCGTTCGCCATAGCCCTCGAAACCCACACGTCTATCAACTGGAAGATCTACAAGGAGAAACACTGCAAGGCACGTTTTACGAGGCGGAATTACAACCGGTGGTAAAAACACGGAAAGACTACTACACGGTGGAAAAGATTTTGAAAACGGAACGTCGACGTGGCATCCCCTATCATTTCGTCAAATGGCAAGGTTGGCCCAGTTCGTTTAATTCCTAGGTCTCAGCCCGTGACATGATACGGCTATAAATTCTACCTCACATCACC
This sequence comes from Hanleya hanleyi, assembly GCA_036873755.1. Lineage (NCBI taxonomy): Eukaryota > Metazoa > Mollusca > Polyplacophora > Lepidopleurida > Hanleyidae > Hanleya > Hanleya hanleyi. The sequence goes on from JAVTVY010008633.1 coordinate 26,327, forward strand.
TACATCGTTCAGTCTAGGGTTGTACCATGTATAGTGCACATCTGCCCTTACTGCTGCGGACTCGAAAAGGACAAGTCGGGACCGTCGTGTGTATACTAGTGCTTCTGGGTACCTTGTTTGGAGGAGTCTTCTACGAATTGGCGTACCTGATATCCTGTTTCAACCTATCATCCACTCGTCCAATAGCTGCCCCCCCCCCAAGGTCAAGTGCAATCACCCAACACCACCACCACCACCACCACCACCATCTCTCCTACTACTCTGCGGAACATTACCAGGGTACCACCAGGTTCTACAACCCATCCCACTACGCGGTCTAGTCCTACTACTACTACTACTCTGCGGAACTTCACCAGGGTACCACCCGTGTACCTGCCTAGTCCTACCCTCAGAAGCGACCCACCAGCATCATCTTCCACCATCACAGCTACCAGGGCAAAACCACGGCAACATAGGACTCCCACGACTCTAACGCCTAAAGTGGGTATAGTACCACGTTTACCACGGCAACGGTACCCGAACGACTACGACTCCCGGTGGGATCCACGACAACGGTGGTGGGCCTCTGAACGCTTGGCGCAAATCACCAAATAACCTATGGATCCTCGGTGGCAGCATCCCTTCACGTGTCTCATCGCTGGACCGACCGGGTCGTGGAAAACACACTTCGCTCAACGGCTCATCCAACACGGGTCAGCCCTCATTTCACCGCCCGTGACTCGCATCCTCTGGTGTTATGGAGCTTGGCAGCCTGCGTACGAGGAACTGGCACGCATACCTGGACTCACCTTGGTGGAAGGATTACCCCAGAGGATACCCCAGAAGACACGTTGGTAGTGGTAGACAATCTGATGACCGAAACGGACCGTCGGGTGACGCGTCTCTTTACGAAAGGGAGCCATCATCGTCGGTTGAGCATCATCTACATCGTCCAGAATCTCTTCAGTAAGAACAAAGAGCACAGGAACATCAGTTTGAAAGCTCAGTATGTGGTATTGTTCAAAAACCCCAGAGACGCATCACAAACTATGCACCTGGCGAGACAGATGTACCCTAAAAACACGGCCTTTGTGCGGGAAGCCTTTGAAGATGCCACCCAAGGGGCCCACGGCTATCTGCTCATCGACTTGAAACAAGGGACACCCTCGGCACTTCGATTGCGGACCCACATTCTCCCCGGAGAGTTCCAGACGGTGTACACGCCCAAATAAAAGAAGGAGACACAACCCTCTAGCATTGACTTCTTCATCATGTCTGCACGGATACGGAAGCACGCGCCTGCGCTCCGCGTTTTACGCAGCGCGCCACCGGAGGTGGGCCGGGCCCTGGTGCGCGGCGCGGACAGGGGATTGGTACGGTGTTTGTGTGAAGTCGCTCATAATGTGTTAAAAGGGAATGTTCCTCTCAGTCCCTGCAGAATGGGAAATTGCAACGGCACAAGACGGGTCTCCGAACGCTGGTGAAGAAGACGGGAAGCTTAAAGAAAAAGAAACAGGTGTTACAGCGAGGTGGATTGCTCGGAGCACTACTCGCACCCTTAGCCGCCTCCGTACTGGGACCGTTAGTAGGGTCCATCTTGGGTGGAGCACGCTATCGTCATGGAACATACGGAAAAAATGATGCTGGTCGAGCCTCAACTGTTACAGAGTTTGCAATCGCCCTATTCCGTGCCTGCCACGGTGCAACAACTCCAGTCTCTCGACGAAGAGATAAATAGTATACTCCAACGTCGACTACCCGATCACGAGAAAATTCAACTCTACCATCAGACGCCGAACCGGTACAAGACGTTTATGGATCAATATAGAGGACGTAGCAGTACACCACCAGCACCACCACCAGCGCCAGCACCAACACCGCCATCATCACCTCAGCTGGAAGATGAAGTCTTGGCCAGTGTCCCTAAGGCATTCAAGACCAAGGCTCGTTTATTGTTGGACCGGGTGAAACAGAATCCCGATATGGGTTGGAGCGATCAGGGGGAACTGCTTATTCGAAACCGAGTGGTGCCGGGGTCTCATATCACCGATTTGATCAACGATACGGTGCGTTCTCGCAAACACTCTAATCCACCGGGCTGGGAAGCCTATGCTCAGGGGTTGAAAGACACACACGCCCCTCAAGAATTGATGGGGAATCCTCAACGTTGGCGGTGGATGCAGCGGACCCAACAATCGCCGAGTAGCCCACCACCACCACTACCTTCTTGGGAACCGGAGTCACCCCACACCACAACGACGAGCACCTACTTCGTCACCCCTTTTACCACGCCACCCCCTGAAACTACGTACATCAAGATCTATGACACGTAGCAAGTCACCGCGACGAACACAACGCCGCGTTCATCCGCCCAACGCATGGGAGCCCTATTAAAGCCAGGTGCAGAAGCAAGAAAGCTCAGTCGTCATGTTTTATCTCACGTTGCCCAGTAACAGTTCGCTCGATGTGTTTCCTGACAACACCTTGGCCAAGTACGTGATCCAGTTGCCGCAACCGTTGCATTTATCTGGACGCTGGGAATGTGGACTCGTGGATATCCAATACCCTTACTCGTGGTACAACGTGCGAGACAAGGAAGTATGGTACGAGGTGACCTACGAAGGCAAAGTCACACATCTGTCCCTGCCCGAAGGACAATACGATACCCCCAAGGAGTTCCTGGAAGGCCTGAAAAAACTGATGCAATATAAGTCTCTACGGGAGGTCACGAATGTTTCAAAACCCGTCAAAACCTTTCCCTTCATCAATCATGTGGACTTCGATTACAACGAACACAACGACAAGGCCTGTCTCACTCTCAGCTCCAACGTTGGTATGGAAATCAGTCCTACCCATAGCAAATGATGGGTTTCGATCTACGGATGTTCGCTGGTCCCACCGCCCACAAAGGCCACATCACGATGGATATGAGGGTGGGTATGTACGGACTCTACGTCTATTCGGACGTGGTGGACAACCACATTGTGGGCGATGTCAACACACCTCTGTTACGGGTGGTTCCCATTAAAAGAGGTATGGCGATCAAGTCACACACAGTTTCAACCACGTACTCTACCTACCCGTACGACACTCCGATATCAACACGATCACGGTGGATATAAGAGATGACACGGGACGCCCGGTGGCATTCGAACGAGGGAAGGTGGTGCTGACACTTCATTTCCGACAAGCACGTTCTCCCCACTTCGTATAATGTACGTGCCTTACCAGTGCCATACGCCCAGCTATGCCGACTATTACAAGAAACAAACGGGCGGTAGCCTTCCAGTCTTTAGCGGTGCACGCATGCAACGAGGTCACGGGTTGGGAAACATACTCGGGAGCATCGTCAAAACGTTTTTACCCTTGGTGCCACGTGGACTCAAAGCGGTGGGCAAACAAGCGGTACGCAGTGGACTGCAAGTGGCCGGTGATGTCTTGAGTGGTGCGGCACCCCGACAAGCCTTGAAACGGCGGGCCAAAGAAGCAGGCAGCGTCTTGGTGGCCAAAGCTCTTAAAAGACAACCCCCGTCACAAGGTAGAGTCATTCGACGACCAACACACCGACGAGGCACACGCCAGAAGAAGAAGAGAGACATCTTCGCATAATGGCATTCATCCACTCCGAGTCGTGTCCGTCTACCAACAGTGAATTGGATTTGTGGACTATTCCTCCCACACAGGCCAGTGTCGCCGAAGGTCGCTGGGTAGAACATCGCCCCCTGGCTAGCCTGACGGGAACGGGACCGCTGGAATTTACCGTTGAAAACAAAGATACGGCCTGCCTGGATTTAGCCCACACGTACCTTTACATGGAAGCCAAAGTGGTGAAAGGAGACGGGACGGACATCGACGACGAAGCGGTGGTAGCCCCAGTGAATCTCTGGCTGCACTCGATGTTCCGACAGGTGGATATCAGTCTGAACGATAAACTCATCAGTACGTCCACCAATACGTACCCGTACCGTGCCTACATCGAAACGTTATTGTCGTACGGAGACGATGCCAAAAAACACACTTGCAAGCCTCAGTGTTCTACAGGGATTCGCCCGGTGAAATGGATATGACCACCGTTGCAAATAGTGGGTTCATCCAACGCAGAAGGTTTACAGGCGGTAGCAAGTCCGTCGATATGATGGGTCGACTGCACGCCGACCTGTTCCTGCAAGATCGGTACCTGATGAATGGTGTATCCATCAAGATCAAGCTGATTCGTTCCCCACCCGCCTTCGCCTTGATGGCCGGCGGAGATAACCCCAATTACAAGATCATCATAGAAGAAGCAGCCCTGTTTGTGCGTACCGTGGATTTGCAACAGGGCGTGTTGGTGAGTCACATGGAAGCCTTATCGAAAAAACCAGCCCTGTACCCCATCCGACGCGTACAGAGCAAGGTGTTCTCCGTGCCGGCAGGTACGATGATGGCCAAACGTGAAAATTTATTTCTAGGGGATCTCCCTAAACGTCTTACCCTGGCGTGTGTCACCAACACCAGTTTCAATGGGCAGTGGGGTGAGAATCCGTTCCATTTTCAACATTTCAACATCAACTTTGTGGCACTGCACGTGGCCGGCCATCAAATTCCAGCCCGACCGTTACAACCGGATTTTGGTAACCAGCACTATGTGCGGAGCTACCTGAACCTGTTTACAGCCACAGGACAAAACAATCAGGACGAAGGAAATACCATCACTCGACGAGACTTTGGCCGTGGGTACACTTTGTTTGCCTTCGACCTCACCTCCACTTTGGAACACGATCATCAACTGGCCTTGCTCAAGAAAGGAAACTTACGGTTGGAACTGCGTTTCTCCGTCCCTGTACCGCATACCATTAACGTGATTTGCTACGCCGAGTTTGATAACGTCATCACCGTGGATCAGCAAAGAAACGTCCTGTGTGACTACGCCAGCTAGAGTTACGGATACAGAGCAGCTGATGGCCATACTCCAGCGAGATCCTCGGGTACCCTTTCGAGGTGTGTTTCCACGCAATATATTCCCCACCACCCCAACCACCCCAGCAGCCTACATCCTGAATACAGACCCTCGTACTCGACCCGGTGAACATTGGGTGGCTGTGTACGTGGACGCCCTGGGCCAAGGCGAATACTTTGATTCCTACGGACTTGCACCCCTGCATCCCGATTTGATGAAGTTCATGAACGAATCTACTACAGTGTGGCGTTGGAATACTAAAAGATTACAAGGACCCTTGAGTAGTGTATGCGGACAGTAGTGTGTGTTTTATCTCACTCACCGGAGTAGAGGACATTCTATGCAAACGATCATACAAATGTTTGATGATTATTCTCAAGCCGAAGACCGTGATGTACTCGTACACGACTGGACTGCCTCTCGTTTTAATGTGCATGCCCCATTTCTCTGGTTGTCTTAATTGATTCAATGCACCGGGCGGTGTTCTTATTGTTTTTGTTATGACGTTGTTGTTCTGACGTTTATTGATGTTCAATAAAAAATTCATAAAAATACAACTGACGTTTTGACTTTTTTTATTCAGGCGAACAAGAATGTATAGAATATGCACAAAAGAATACAGTAGGTGTGTAAAACTATGAGGAGTAGGATTCGAACCCACGTCCTGCATTGCGCAGACCAGCACTTAGGACTGGCGGCCATCCTGACTTTTTACAGTGATAGTTTTAACTCGTAACATGAGAAGTATATCAAATGTCATAGTTTCACAAGTCCAGGTAAGTGGTACTGATGCCACCGGGAAGGACTTTCCGCTTGGGGTAGAAGAATGTGAAAGCATCTCGTTTCTGGATGTACGTCCGCATCTGGTGCTCCACGACCCGAAATCCTCTGTTAGTCCCACTCGCACTGGCCTGGCTTTGCGGCACGTTCAGGTACAAGGCTTTGTCGATGGCCGGAGCGTGTTGGTTCACCCCTTTGCAGCTAAACTTATTGTTTTCCGCTCCACCGTAACAGTAATACGTCTTCGAGGAGAGAGCAATCATGGCAGCGCCTCTCCACTCTCCAACTTGAAGAGGCCCGGTGTCAGCTTGTCGTACTGGGAATGGTCACGTCGAGGAAGCCACTGGTCCCGTTCCGCCTCACACCGTGCACGTAACTCGGGTTTGACCAGGGACTCCCAATCCGCATTAGACAGGGCCATGTAAGCAGAGTCTGTATCCATCTCCATGAGTTGCCAGTCTGATGGATTAATCTACACACCCATGAAAGCATATAAAAACTGGAGCACCCTCAGCTTGGCCACCTGGTATACCATACATCCAATTTGGAGGGCCAGGTTGTAATGGATAGTCTTTTTGGCTGAAGTCACTTCATACGTATCGTCATCGATGACCTCCACGGACCGAAACAGGGGAGAATTGACTTTTTTTGACGGGCTTGTTTGGTGGTACAGATCTTCACGTTCATGTGCTTATCTTGGTTAGTCACCGTTTTGCCATAATAGCCATTGCCCGTCAATTTCCACGATTCGCCGATGATGGCCTTACTCGGATCTTGATCGCCTTGACGACGGGCAGACGTCACGATGTCGGCATTCCCCGCAAAACAGGCGTTGGGTACGTACTGTAAGACTTGGTACACGTGCGTGACTTCCAGGTCGTGGCTGATGTACCACTGTAGTAGCGGAGTGCCCAGCAAGATTTTCTCTGCCCACATACTGCCAATCAACATACGTCGAGGTCGAGGTAAACACTCGTGTTGCTCAGCATAGGCACCCATGGTGTCTCCAATGTCATCTCGACCCACCAGTGTGATTTTAAAGATGGGTGGGCACTGGGCGAAGAGTGGCTCGAGAGTGTCGGGAACATGCAGGTCGCATTCCACAAAGCCGTAGATGTTCCCGGAACGAATGGCGTCGAACATCTGTGGCAGAGTCAGGAGTCGCCGACGACTGGGAGGGTACTCGCACGCTTGAAGGAAACGGCGTAAATGTGGGAGGGCCTGGCACATGGTGTGAAATTCACACTCCCACATTTCGATGAGGTGGTATCCCCTCTCTTTGATGTAATCTCCGTTCTCCTGGACTTCTTCTCGTAATTCTTCCGCCGATTTCCCACGTCGTTGGTTGGAGCGTCCAGCGCAGAAATGGCATTCGTGGCCGTGCCAATAGCAACCGTAAAATTGCAATACGGTCGGTGTTCTACCCACAAGGGCAAACCCATCGACGGGGAGTCGGCGATCTCCTATCCGCTTCTCTGTGGCGTTGGTCTGATGGCGTATAGAAATTCCCCGTCGATAGGCTTTCCAGTCCAACCACTGGTCGGCGAGATGTTTGTAGGGGGTGCGTTGCGGTGTGAAATGTTGACCTTCCGCCAACCAGCGCGTATAATGACCGCTGGGCATGGGCTGGGCAAGGGACCACAGGTACAGGGCATTGGCATCGAATCCGATGATTTTAGCGCAGGGTTTCCCACCGAGGAGAGTGGTCACGTCCTTCTCGTGGTAGCGGTGAAAAATAAGACTGGGCCCACCGACGATGTTCTGTTTTAGACAATCATACATGTCCTCGTCTTTTTGCTGTATCAGCGAGAAGTAAGTGGGACAATCTTGAAAGAGATGGCGAAGCGCCAGACCCGGTAAACTCAAGCACTCCTTGAATATGTCGACGTGCATTTGGTCCCGAAAGAGTTGAACCATTTTCTCGGCCGCTTCGAGGAAAGGAACCACATCTAAGTTATTATACCATATCAGGAAATCTCGCAAGGTCTGCATATGTTGGTCGTTCCATAGCTGCTGTAGTTCCCGGTACGTGTCTTCCGAACATTCCACTTGCTTCAAATCGTGAAAGAAAGCGTCCCGGGGTGGCAACTGTGTTTCCTCCAAGCGGTCGAGCGTCGATATATACGTGTAAGGGAACCTCCCTTTGGTTTGTGCACAGTCATACGCCTTCACCCACTGATCATAGCTATAATTTGGAGCTAAGTAGTTCCGTACATCCAGGAAATGGAGTGACGTGGTAGTGAGGGCCATATGATTATTGATCTTTTTGATGACGGACTTGATGATATTAGCCTGGGCCAATTAAGGGTAGAGAAATTCCTTCACCATGTTGAGATCGTATCGCCCCGAGTTGAAGCCGAGCACAGGTACGTTGGTGGAAATGCTCACACTGAGGGGAACATGGCGCTGCGTCCACCGCGTTTTCGCTGAGAACATGTCCATGGGTTCCAACAGGGCCTCGAAATCGTAACACGCCCGGTAGGGAAAATAACGGTCCTCTTCCGGTATGACAAGACCCTCATCGGCCAGCTCTTCGAAAATAGTAGGCGTATTATGGTACACGCCACTAGGAAATTTGCGTTTCACAGCGTTGTGACAAATCTTCTCGTGTCGATGTAATTTGGACGATTCTTTGAAGACCCGATGGCATTGGGCACAGCTGTTGGACTGGGTGTACAGGCTCATATTGTAGATGAGGGAAAAATGACTCACCCCGCCGTCGTCGAAGACATTGACTTTCATCGTAGAAGCATACCGTTCTGTTGAGCGATGAACCAATTCAGCCACAAATATGTCATCCTCGCGTCGTAATCGGTATACAAAGATATTGATGCTGAACAGTGATTCTACGACATCCAAATACTTGAAGGGGACTCCCCGGAACTGCCGCTCATCCAGGTCTTGCTCCTGTAAATACTGTCTCCAATAGCCATTGGCCACTTTGTCACAAGCCTGGGGATCACACTCGTCCAAATGAACGGCCAAACACCGAAACAGACATTTCCGGTCTTTGTAGGGACCCTTTGCGCCTCCCGTTAACGCATACAGTCCTTTTCGACGAAGCAGCCAAGGTGGAAGAGTGACAGGAGCACCGATAGGATGATCTTTTATTTTGGTGACGAAAAATGTGACATTGGTGACCATTTCCACAATCTATTTGGTGTTGGGCCGTTGCAGACGCGCCCATTCCAACGGGTCCAACGTAGTGAGTTGCTCGATGAGTGGCTCCAGAGAAATTGCATCCGTCACCATGAAGGGTTGATCAAACACATAGGTATTATTGCTGGGATAAAAATACCGCAACTGGTCCATCTCTTTGTGCCGTAAGATGTAGCCGAATGTGATATTCAACTTGAAAGCTGTGACCTGGTCTGTAAAAATGTTCTCGGCATAGGTAGAAAGATACGTGAGGTCCTGCAGTCGAAAGTTATACAAGTCCAATAGACGACGGTGACGGTGAAAACAATGGCGTATGGTGTTCCAGTGACGTCGATAAATCTCACTCACACGCTCGTCTTCGGGCAAGGCATCAGCCGGAGGCGCTCCTGGATCCCCTGGAAAATCTTTTCCACGTCTCATGCTGCGGTGAGGCTCAGGCAAATAGCTCCTGTCGTCAGAGTGGTTCAGGCTGGTGAGGTAGGCTAGTGAGGCAGGCTGGTGAGGCAGGTTGGTGAAGCAGGCCAATGAATGCAGCAATCCCCTAAAAATTCCCACTTTTATACGTTTTTCCGTGACATTCGTGTCTTTTCGGAGACCTCCGTGACTCTTCGGGCACCTCCGTGTCTCTTCGGTGACCTCCGTGACATCTTCGGGCACCTCCGTGTCTCTTCGGTGATCTCCGTGACATCTTCGAGCACCTCCGTGACATCTTCTGGAGGTGACCGAAGAGACTCGGTAGTGACCGAAGATGTCACGGAGGTGCCCGAAGAGACACGGACCTGACCGAAGAGACACGGAGGTGAACGACATTGTGGAAAACCCCACAGGCAGGTGAGTACATGAAGAAGGCGGACCTCACCGAAAAGACACGGACGTATCCGAAAAGGCACGGACCTGACCGAAAAGGCACGGAGGTGACCGAAGAGACACGGAGGTGACCGAAGAGACACGGAGGTGCCCGAAGACACACGGAGGTAAACGACATTGTGGAAAAAACCCACAGACAGGTCAGTACATGTCCTATCATGTTCACAGGTCACGCCCCATTCACCCAGACCGGAAGTGACGTCATACCTGCAAGTCAAGCTGGTGGCGCCCCCTGGCGGAAGCAGGGAACCAAGAGTTACCTCACTGCAAAAGTTGGTTTTAAATAGCCTTTATATACTACTACTGAATTTCCGATATCGGAAATTGCAATTCTCGATATCGGAAATTCTAATTTTCGATATCGGAAATTCGGAGACAATTCCCGATATCGGAAATTCAATTCCCGATATCGAAAATTCAATTTCCGATATCGGAAATTGTCACTGAATTTCCGATATCGGAAATTGCTATTCTAGCTTTCGTAAAGCTTCCAGAGCTTTCATTTCAGTATCGGAAAGTCAGTGACAATTTCTGACATGGGAAATTCTATTTCCAATATCGGAAACTGAATTCCCGATATGAGGAATTCTATATCGGAAATTGTCACTTAATTTCCGATATCGGAATTTTTTGTACAAATTGTATTCCTTGCCAATGTCTCAGTATGTAAGAAATATTGACGTAAAGAATGCAGTACATTCGAGCCAGGAATCGTCCCCAGTTTGAGGTGCCAAAAATAATCCTTCCCAAAAATAAAATATTACCTATTGAAGAAACATTTGACTGGCATAAAGATCCACATTTTGTTATACACGAAGGACAGGGCCGTGAAGTATTACTGCAAAATCGCTGATTTTAGGTGAAGACGTCTATTTCTCTCTGTAAATATATTCATGTTATACATTCGAACATAACAGAACTTGCCTCGGTCCGCAGCTACATACGTGAACAATCTCTTGGAACTTGATCAATCTATTGGGACAAAGCATAAAACCAATCCTGCATGGGTATGACCATGCACTCTTAATATGTTTTCGGTTCGGTTCAACGTCTTCGAATTGCACGAAAGTATACACCAATTCACGGCCGTACCTGAAAATCACGATACTCGCTGGCTTGGAATTATTCGGAGTATACATTTGTATCAAAATCTATTTTTTTTCCATAGGTCATATTTTTCATATGTTCCTAGCTCCAATCACATCCTTTGGGTGGTACGCCATAGTAATATCGAAGGTTTAAATTTACGGGTATATGTATTTTCATCTTTTGATGAATGCATATTTATTTTGGATGAACTCGCAAATTCTGCCTGTTAAAACATGTATTTTCAAAAGCGTAGCATGGATACTTTTCGAGAAATGAACGTTTAAATCTCAGATTTTGTAGAAAAATGAAAGGCTAGAAATCGGGCAAAATGTGTCCAGCTATACATCTGATGAATTAATCCAAATTTTTTGCTTGAATTCTATTGTCAAATACATTTTTAATCTGTCTAATGGGACCTACTCGAATTCCTGTTTATTCTGGATAACTATTACACTAAGTTTTTTCATCAAGGCGGTTTAAAGTCCAATTTAAACTTTAAAAACTTGCTAAAACTTGTTCAGCTGAGAATTGTTCACACCTGTGTAGATCACTTCACGGCGGGTGTCTGAGTGAAGTGTCACTGTTATCATTAGAAACAAAAATACGGATGTTTGCATGGTTTTGATCAGAAGGGGGTAGATTAATGTAAATAAGTAAGACTAATAGATAATTAGCTTACCATAATACTGCAGAAATGAGTTTTGGAAAGATAAATTTAACAGACAAAAATAATAGTAGCCAAGCCCCCAAGCTAGAGCAATCTGTTTAATTGTTCCAGTGCCTCGGAAACAAAATTTTTAATCCTAATATTGAAGCACTTCTATTTATATTTTTGATTTCATTTTTTCACCAAATGTTAGAGGAAATAGTGAATATTTGAATAAAGAAATAAAAAAATTACCAATTTTGACCCTCTAAGGGGACAGCTATCCTTAAAGTGTACGGGTGATAAAGATAGAGACTTACTGACACTGGTCGACGTTGGTGAATTTTAGCAAATATTGTGAGATTCTTTATGAACTTTAAAATATAATACAATCGAAGTGGAAAGATTGCGTAATAATGGCAAGTTATCGCTTAACATGAGAAGTAGAGAAAAAGCATTTGGAACCATATTGACCTACTTCCGACAGGGGGTGCCACCAGTCTTGTGACGTCACTTCCGGTGACCGGAAGTGACCTTTGACACCTGCGCAATACTGGATATTAATAATGGATTAAAGTAGGTAAATATGGTCCCAGATGACTTTTACAATACCGGATATTAATAATGGTGCAACAAAGATCACTTCCGGGCCACTTGACAGCCCGGAGTTATCTCCCCCTAGTTCCAGTTTTTGTCACCAGGGCAATCCGAGCCAATTTCACGATAAATACGAGGGTCAGTCAGAGTGTGTGTATCGCATGTCATTCTCAAACAGGGTTCCCGACAATATTGCCAGCACTATGTCCAGCTTAATGGCAAGTGGGGAACCCTCAGTTTCTCCACAGAGCTCAATACACACGGGTCGGCCCGTATTGGCACGAAAAAAAAAACTTATAGTAATAAACATAACCTATAGGTGTTGTACGATGTTATTATGACGAGTCTGTGATCAGTGCGACCCCAGGGTCGAGCGTTTATTGTCCAGTATGTCTCCGCAAAAAATAAACATACAAAATGTCGGCGCTTGCTGTGGGGATTCCCTTTTGACATCACGGCATCGATAGTGCTGCCCTCTGGAGGCAAGGAAGACAACTCTACTGGGCGAACCCTCTGTAGGCAAAATTCCGGGTGATATCCCCTGATTCGAATATTTGCATCTGTACAGAGAATGCATGTATGCATAGGGGTGGCCATTTTTTCTTGTGGATTTTACTATGGGTTGTGGGATCGTGTTTTCTTCGTCTCGAGCTGTAGAATATGGTGGGAGGGGTCTAGAAGCTAAGCGGTGATTTTTTTTTAAAGTTCGGGTAGGTCTGAATAAGCCCATACTGGCACAATGGACAATGTTGGTTCGACTGGGAAACCCGCTCCTGGACATTTGCGGTACTGATAGTGGCAACTTGTTTTTCTCGTCTCACCACCACACCCTGCATACCAAACGGCTGCTCCAACTTCCGCCGGAGGGTGAACTTCCGCCGGAGGAAAATTACAAATTTGAAAAGCTAATCAAGTTCAGATTTTTCATTTTTTTGGTAGTTTTCACGTATTTACTACACGAAAATTGAATGAGAAAATGTTCTCAATGGGACGTGTTAGCAATTCCTGTGAAATTTTCAACTCGTCCTTGTATTATTTTTTAATTACAATTCATTTTATCTGACATTGAGAGCTATATTGCAACATAACAGTTATTAGATGCTTAAAAAATCATCTATTTGTGTATCATCCGCCAAATAAGTTATAGATATATGAAAAATAATTCCTTAACATCAGGCTGATAGCTTGTAGTTTCAAATAGTTCAATCTACTTCGGTCAATGTTAGATTTTCTAGCTCATGCATGTTCGTATATGGTACAAATACCGCCGGAGGAGCATGTCTCGAAGATATGATTACCGCCGGAGCATCTAATCTCTAATTGCGTTTGTCTATGTACACGATCAGGCCACTTTACTATATGTTAGTAGTATACAAGGCGTAAATTGGCAGGATAGCGCGTCAGTGCGCATGCGCAGAACCTTTGGTGACGTCACAATTGGGCGTGTGCGCATGCGTGTGTGTGTGGATGGTGGGTGCTGGGTACAAGATGGCGGCATGTGTGTGGATGGTGGGTGCTGGGTACAAGATGGCGGCCTGTGGATGGTGGGTGCTGGGTACAAGATGGCGGCGTGTGTGGATGGTGGGTGCTGGGTACAAGATGGCGGCGTGTGTGGATGGTGGGTGCTGGGTACAAGATGGCGGCGTGTGGATGGTGGGTGCTGGGTACAAGATGGCGGCGTGTGTGGATGGTGGGTGCTGGGTACAAGATGGCGGCGTGTGGATGGTGGGTGCTGGGTACAAGATGGCGGCGTGTGGATGGTGGGTGCTGGGTACAAGATGGCGGCGTGTGGATGGTGGGTGCTGGGTACAAGATGGCGGCGTGTGTGGATGGTGGGTGCTGGGTACAAGATGGCGGCGTGTGTGGATGGTGGGTGCTGGGTACAAGATGGCGGCGTGTGTGGATGGTGGGTGCTGGGTACAAGATGGCGGCGTGTGTGGATGGTGGGTGCTGGGTACAAGATGGCGGATTGTAGAAAAACGTATAAAAGGAGTCGATTTTTTAGGGTAGGGGTGTATTCAATCTGACTTACCTGACCTGTCTGCCTGCCTGCCTGCCTGCTTGCCTATCCGCTTGTATGAGACGAAAAGCATGAGACGTGGAGAAGATTTTCCCTGGGACCCAGCAGTACCTCCGGTTGAAGTCTTGCCTGAAGATGAGCGTGTCAAGGACATTTATCAACGTCACTGGGCTACCATACGCCGTTGTTTTCACCGTGACCGTCGTCTATTGGACTTGTATAACTACCGACTGCAGGACCTCACATATCTGTCTACCTATGCCGAGAACATTTTCAAAGATCAGGTGACAGCGTTCAAGTTGAATATGACATTCGGGTACATTTTACGGCACAAGGCGACGGACCAGCTGCGGTATTATTATCCCAGCAATAATACCTATGTGTTTGATCAGCCGTTCACGGTGACGGATACGATTTCTCTGGAGCCACTCATCGACCAATTGACTACGTTGGATCCATTGGAATGGGCCCGGTTGCAACGCCCCAATACCCAATGGCTTGCGGAAATGGTGACCAACGTCACATTTTTCGTCACGAAAATGAGAGATCATCCCATCGGTGCTCCTGTACTACTTCCTCCGTGGTTGCTTCATCGACACGGCCTGTATGCATTAACAGGAGGGTCAAAGGGGCCCTACAAAGACCGGAAATGTCTGTTTCGGTGTTTGGCCGTGCATGTGGACGAGTGTGACCCCCAGTGTTGTGACACAGTGGCCGATGACTATTGGGAACAGTATTTACAGGCGCAAGACATTGACCCGCGGCACTTCCGTGGAGTGCCTTTTAAGAATTTGGATGACGTTGAAACACTGTTCGACATTAATATCTTTGTCTATCGATTACGATGCGAGGACGATACATTTGTGGCTGAATTGGTTCGGCGATCAACAGAACGGTATGCTGCTACCATGAAAGTCAATGTGTTCGACGACAATGGCGTGAGTCATTTTTCGCTGATTTCCAATATGAGCCAGTACGCTCAGTCTTTCAGTTGTGCCCAATGCCATCGGGTGTTTCATCGCTCCACCGACTTACATCGCCACGAGAAAATCTGTGACAACAGTGTCAAGCGAGTATATCCGGGTAGAGTGTATCATAATACGCCTACTATTTTCCAGGAACTGGCCGATGAGGGTGTGATGATACCGGAAGAGGACCGTTATTTCCCCTACCGGGCGTGTTACGATTTTGAGGCCCTGTTGGAGCCCATGGACATGTTTTCAGCAAAAACGCAGTGGACGCAGCGCCATATTCCTCTGAGTGTCAGTATTTCCAGCAACGTACCTGGCTATGACGCTGCTCCGGTGTGTTTTGTGTCCACGGGGGACTCCCATGAGTTGATTACCCGCATGATGGAGTATTTAGAGCAAGTCAGTGCGGCTAGTACGGAATTGTTGGTGGCCAAGTTTCAGGACGTACTGGACCAACTGGACGACCGCATTCCTGTACCCGGTGTATCGTTCAGCGATGATGAAGAGTCCGAGTCCGAGTCCGAGTCCGAGTCCCTGCAGTCGCAGCCTCTGCAGTCGCAGGATGTACCTTTACCGAAACCGTATGCGGAGAAATTGAAAGCGCGCTTCCTACAATACCTAGGCCAGTTACCGGTGCTCGGCTTCAACTCGGGACGCTATGATTTGAACATGGTGAAAGAATTTCTCTACCCTTACTTGGCCCAGGCGAATACCCTGAAGTCCGTGATCAAGAAGATCAATAATCATATGGCCCTCACTACCACATCACTGCATTTCCTGGATGTACGGAACTACTTAGCTCCTAATTGTAGCTATGATCAGTGGGTCAAGGCCTATAACTGTGCACAAACCAAAGGGAGGTTCCCTTACACGTATATATCATCGCTCGACCGTTTGCAGGAAACACAGTTGCCACTCCGGCACGCCTTCTTTGATGATTTGATGCAAGTGGAATGTCCGGAAGACACGTACCGGGAACTACAGCAGGTATGGAACGATGAACATATGCAGGCCTTGCGAGATTTCCTGATATGGTATAATAACCTAGATGTGGTTCCTTTCCTGGAAGCGGCCGAGAAAATGGTGCAACTCTTTCGTCGCCAAACGCACGTCGACATCTTCAAGGAGTGCTTGAGTTTACCGGGTCTAGCGCTTCGCCATCTTTTTCAAGAGTGTGCTACGTACTTCTCGCTGATACAGCAAAAAGATGCAGACATGCATGATTGTCTAAAGCAGAACATTGTGGGTGGACCTAGCCTTATTTTTCACCGTTATCACGAGAAGGATGTCACGACTCTGCCCAGTGGGAAACCCTGTGCCAAAATCATTGGATTTGACGCCAATGCCCTCTACCTGTGGTCGCTCGCTCAACCCATGCCCAGCGGGCATTATACGCGTTGGTGGGCAGACGGTCAACATTTCACACCTCAACGTACGCCGCACAAACATCTCGCCGAC